>JBBPQV010000615.1:0-17658 GCA_038092675.1 Boletus rufocinnamomeus
CGACAGCACTTACCACCAACCATAATTGCACAGACACCGAATCGGGCCTACCTCAACGTCGTACAAACCAAACCAGCTCGAATCCTATCCGGGGACGAAACTGCACTTCCGGCGCGCGTGCCACCCGTCATCCCGTCATCCCGAGACCGACAGCACGCGCGTCTCGGACAAATGAATGTAAATATGTACGCACCATCAAGTTCGCGATTGGGGTCTTGAGCTCTTGGGATCCATACCGTCCCGACGACGAGCGTTGGCCAAACATTCAGAGGAAACAGGTCGCGCTTGCACGCTGTTCAATGACCATCGCGCACATTTGGAAACGAATCGATTCGGGACGAAGACAAAGACGAAGACGACGTCGGGGGCGCTCGCAAGCCCTTGAGCTTTGAGGGGTTCATGATTAGGCGACCCACGTCAAAGCGCGTCGCGTCACGTCCCTTACATCCACAAATAGCCGTATTCATAACTTACATAAATAAAGCCCGAATAGCATCCGTGACAGTCCTTTGATGATCTTATTACAACCCTTCCCGTACAAGACCTATGATAGTAGAGGGACAGGAAGCATATAATATAATAGCATACGTAACTGACCCGCCCTACCATCTCACCTAAACTAACTGTCGCTGTATCAGGAAGGGTGCATAACGATAGGTACAGTAGGAAAGAGCATTCTAAGCAACGCGTCCATGAGCAGAAGCAATAACAATCTCATCACAAACGTTTGCAATCGAAGAGGGAGGTCATCTATACCGCGACACAGAAACGTGACGAGACAATAAAATGGGGAACCTAGACAGGCGGGGACGGGTTTGGTTCAATTGACCAACAAACTCGACCGCGCGCTGTAAAACGTCGTCTCGGAAGTCGACACGGTGGACATACTATCCTGACTCGGATTCCTACCGCTCGCATCGTGCTGCTTCCGAAATGCTGTAACGTGACTCTTGACTAACTTGCTGTCCGAGACGGCGGCTGCCGTCGACGCGACATGACACTCGTCCTCTGGGACGCTCACCTCATCGAACCACCCATAGACGTGCCATCCAGACGCCCGTTTGCCACAACCGCCAGCTAAATCCAACCCACCCACATGCGGCCCCAAACTCGCAGGCGATGCAGGTCTGTCCGCAGGTATAGGTATACTCTCCTCTGATTCCAACGGACGAACGACAAAAGAAGGCGTGGACCACGTTGGTGATGGACTTGGCGTAGGCAATTGCATGGCAGTCCGGGCCTCGCCGCCCTCCGGCATTTCGGCGAGCAAGCACTCGCTGTCACGTCCCTCGGTGGTTTCCTCGGTGATTTCGACCGTCGGCGTGTTGACGCGGACCTTGAGCGGCATACAAAGCGTCCAATCTTCACTTTGAACTTCCTCCAAATCATGCTCCGATTTGAGTTGGGGCGTCAATAATGGCGATAGTAAAATCTTGCTCCCGGGTACATCTGTACAGAGTGGGAGTGACAAGGTCCAATCTGCGGATACCCCTGATGCTTTCGAATACATGCTCGATAGCATGGGGGCGGAATGACGCCGTTCACGAAGAACCAATAGTTCGGAACTCGGTGTGGGTGTGATCACGGGACCAAAATCAGAGGAACAGATGGGATGGCCAACAGTCGCCGCGCTCGACTTGCGTCTGGGCTTGCGCGACTCGCCGGCATCTAGATTCACGTCGGCGTGGATCTGGACACGTTTCGTACCTAGCGACGCGTTCGACTTTGATCTCGAACCAAGCAACAGGATGCTTTTCGTACGGCGAACTTGAACGTTATCCGCGGCCTCAATAACGCCGATGCTCGTCGGTCGTTTTAGTTCATTTGGTCGCTTTTTCTCCGCTTTCGACGGCGAGATTGGTAGTGGCGTTTTGCTGGTGAACGATTTGAGCGATTTGGTTGGCGATGCTGGCGGACTAGGAAGGACCGCGCGAACACCGCTGACCCAACTCAGTCGCGAGGGTAACCGCAAACCTCCTGGGGGCGAAGGAGGCAGTGCAGAGGCAGGGTTCGCCGGTGCTCCAGCAATTGTTGGACGCGGAGGTGACGACATTACTGAATGTGGTGTCATATTCATCGAGATTTTGTGCAGGAGAGGCGGGAGGGGCGGAACAGGGGGAACAAATGATGGTACAGCAGGTAGAGGTCCTGTTGGCGGTGGTCGAGGCAGTGGTGGCGGAGTCATTGATCGCGACATAGCCCGCTTACGCTGCCGAGGGGACAAGCCCAAAGCAGGCACGGATTCCAGATTCGAAGGCGAGGCAATATCTGGGAATACCGCAGGAATACGTGGATTGGATGGCGTGGAAGGAGGCACGCGTGGCGAGGAGGTTCCAGAAGCCGACGGCTTCATCGTCGGAATCGTCGGAGATGAACTCCGTGCTACCGGGGACGGCGGGCATGATGTAGAGCACACAGAAAGCAAAGATTCAGTCTCAGAAGGTACGTGCGGCGCGACACCAACAGCAGGACGCAACGCGAGAACGTCTACGTTCCGGGATGGTACAACAAGTGACCGACGCTGTGAACGCCCTCTCTGGGCAAGAACCGGGTCATCTCGAATTTTAGCGAGAGGAAACGTCACGCGTGGACCAAATGTTGAAGCTCGGGGCGTAGGATCTTCATCAAAGCTTTCGGGTTCGCTAGCAGCCACGGAGTGCGATGCTTCAGTACCTTCAAAAGATGTCTGAGATTGATTTGAGATGCCTGAGGCAGGTTCGACCGTGCTGCGGTTGCTGCTGGAAAGGACGCTAGTTGCAGACCCGTTACCAAAGATCTCATCCAATGTGATCGGACTCGAGCGAGTCGGCGGTTTACTGGCATGCGAAGAGGCGACCACTCTGGGGGATGGGGTTGCGACTCTGAACAAGTTACAATTCTGACTCGGTCCGTCCGGTTCCCGCGACGTGACTTGGAAAAGCCGCTCATCGGCAGGAATTAAAGAACCAAGGCTCGACGTTGACGTTGTAGCGAGTGACGTAACTGGGTATGGGGACACAGAGTCGGGGTCCTTGACCTCCTGCCAGGGTCGAGTGGACAAACAAGCAAACATGGGAAGGGGATGGTGCGTACAGTGGCATTGTCCTCATCCTCAGCAGGACGATTCTTACGGGGAGAGCGGGAGAATGGCCATGCAATCATCTTACGAGGCGTTCCGGAAACTTGGTCCTCGGGGGCTTCCTCTGGAGAAGCTTCGTGTAGTCCGGGCGTGGGACGGGAAAAGATGCGTTGGAAGGAAGACGGTCGAGGCTGGGGTTTTGGCGAAGTTTTCGAAAAGACAGTGGTGTTATCAACGAGTGACTGCGAGGAAGGGGTGGCGTTAGCAATGTCAAGGGACTCGCTGACCAGATGGCTGAACTCCTTCACGGAAAGGGTGAGCTTCCGAGTCCTGGTCATGGAGGGCGATGGAGGAAGGAAAGAGTTACTTAAAGAGCGGAGGTGACAATGGGAGTGCAGAAGACAAGCGAGTCTGCCAGGGTCATAGATTTTGAAACCTCTGAATCCTGACTGGCCTTCATTGGAGAAAACGCCACACCATTTGTAAGTAGATCATTGACGTTCTATATTACCTATTTGGACATAGTAACCTTTTAGTTTGGGTCCGCGACACCCAGCCGTCCTCGTCTTGCCGGCACTTTGTCGCTCATTGACAACGACACCACTGGCTGGCAGACACATGGTCCACTGCTTGAACGCTCCCAGTGTATGTATGAACTCTAGCGAGTCATCGGAAACATGCCCCGGTCTAAAAAAACTTCAGCGATGAAAGATTTATTTCGTTAGGCTTCTTCCATCGGCTCCGGCTAGCTATGCGTCGCTTCCGAATGATAACAAACACGCTCGACGACTCTGGCTTGAAAACTTGACAATTGCAAATCCATTACCATTGTTCATGTCCAAAAAAACAGATGCGGCATGTCCTCCAATCCTTACCAATGGTCGTGCTTTCTAACATATCATAATGCATGCAGAAGGATGCCCAGTATCAATCAACTAGATGTTGTATTCCTTCTTATGGTGTTCGAGGGCCTGGCCTGATACATCACCAATGATCTCCATGGTACACTTTACTCACATCGATGCGGTTGTGCGGCACACAATATAATGGAGGTAAACGGTTCAGTAAGTTACTCAAGGGGCTTTGCTAACTGTCTCACGATCTTTTCTTCGAGTATATCCGCCACACAGGACTCCGGGACTTGGACCTGAGCCCCTTACTTAGTTGAAAGTACGTCTCGACTTCCTACCACCCTTAAATCACTCAACCCAACCAACAGCTTGTGCTGAAATAAGAATGGTGTTCCGAGAATTAGGTCACGATTCCGTAGGTTACAGGCGGAATCCGGACCCCGTTTGTATTGGTTACGATCTCAATCCCTTAGACGATCTCAGGTACCTCCGTTACCTTCTTCCATTCTATGGTCAACGTTTCGGGGGGAATTATAATTCCGTGCTTGTCGTCACTTCCCAAGAATCCAGGTGGGATGTACACTTCCATTGATCCTTAGAGTGACTTTCTTGATTATCTTTTCGACCGGAAAACACACACTTTCTGCTCTTCTATTAGGTCAAAGCGCTCTTGTAGCAACAGACATGTCGGAACCATATAGGTACGAAACTCCAGCTCAGTCTCATATAAGATACTTACCACAGTCTCCGTCTACTTCATAAGTGATACAATCGAAGCGCCGTCCGATCCACACCATTTTGAGTCATATTTGCCATCAAAAAATTTCAACTCAAAGATCCAATGCATTAGCCACAGTAAACTGATTGGCACACTGCTGCCGCTGTGCCTCAGTAGGTGCACCTACTGTTTCGCATATCAATCTCCTAAGTGAAATGCGAGGTTTTCGAGGAAGCAAGTTTCTATTAGTATCTCTACTCTCGCCCCCCCTGTCGTCGCACACAGCATGCTGAGTATTGGCATTCGCCCCGTAGACATTACATCGGTCGCAACAATACACACACTTCGCAGGTATCATCTCGATTGTCCAGGGTACGGCACGCTCATCGCCAGCACATGCTCAGCCCGATGTGCCGACGAATCCTGTATTCGATTCCGGCTATCATTAGGCTCATCCATCCTGAAAGTCTATCCGAACCCGCACGAACACAACTAAAGCTAGTCAACACGTTCGGTACTGCCAGTCAGATTTCTCAACCGGTTGGCATGTTCGCCTACCCGCATGCAGAAACTACTCACGGCGCCGGGTGGCCGTTCATTTTCTCCTTCAGGGATCGTCCTGGAATATTGGCACTTGTTCGCGAAGCAACCTGGCTTTTTACTCAAGAAACACCAGCGGATCTCCGCAGCATGGTCACGCTCCTCCTTTGTGAACTTCAGTTTACCGGTGAGTTGCTTACCAGCTCGGGCGCACACGTTGTGCGTGACTTTTTTTTCCAGCGCCTGACTGGTGACTTGCATTTTTAGATGTCGTCGCCCGTTCCACTGGCGTGGTGACGCGCCCGACCTCATAGTTCGTGGCACTCCGGTCGTCGCTGTTTGCAACTCCCGCTTAGCGCTCGAACGGAGCTCTCGTCTCCGGGTATGCCGCCCGTTCCCCATCCACGGAGTGAGCAAATTCAATTACTTCTGCAATTACTCTCACCTTACCCAGCGAGGGCTTCTCAGGATTAAGCTTATCCTTGCAGTGATCCGACTGCATCCAATATTAGGAACTGTTCCACAACTCGGTTGTTTTTTCGCTTTCGCTAACACTGCCTACTGGTTTCGTGTACTCCGACATATGTCCGTGTACGGCGCGCCGCCTTCGCAGGCATTTGCTCAACTTCCCCTGTTGCTTCGTTCTAAGGTCAACTGGGAAGCAACTGTTAAACAGATCCAGGAAGAACTCGTGCATATCCCGCTTGTATGAGTGCTTGGCTACCTCACGAATGTAGAACTCATGGGCCTTGCCAGTCCAGTAGTGCGACAGCACGAAAACTTGTTTTTCCACCTTGATGCACTCGGCTTTTACATAGGCTGGCCCTCAGTCAAAAACCGCTGGCACGCCACTAATCCGGCGACTCATCGTATTTAATAGGAGGAACCGGTTTCAGCTTTCCATGGCTCGATTTCTTCTCTTTCTCTTTGGAAGAGGAACTTTCACAGCGCCTAACTGACCTTGAACACGACCGCTTCCTTGAGGCACGCATTGTTTTCCTTCGCGTGTTTCGGTGATGACTACTGGCATAGCATGATGATGAATTTGTAGAGCATGAAGAAACCAGGCTATTGTCATACGACGACTCGGATTCACTGCTGCTCGGAGACGGACTCGATCCCTCGGATCTCTCTGAGGTCTGGATCGTACTATATTTCTTCCTCACTCTATATAACACTTTTCCTAGGTAGCTCGTCGGGGTTATTTGTTGCGCGGATTCAATCACTCGAGTTCCCACTTTCTATGATTGTTCGCCTTGGTTTTCAGCGTTTTCGCGATCATGTGGTCTATTGGGTTATCCCCCACTTCCGAGACGCTGAAGGCATCCTTAGCAATTCGGGCAGCCTCGGACACGCTGACAGCTTCAGGTAGCCACAAAGTCCCTTCGTCCGTTGCTGGTCATTAATGTCCTTCTCAGGACAGGTCGGGTTTCGTTTGCACACTAACTTATCGCCGTGCTAATATGGCTCAGTGCAATCATGCACCTTCGCCCCGGGTTCACTCCCGCCTTCCGTCTCGGATGGACTATATACGCGGACTCGCAGGCTGGTGGGAGGTTCTATTTGTTAGTTTCTTCGAGTCGTCGCTCATGCCACTCTTATAAAACCGCTCGTTGTACTTCGACGTCGAGTTTCCGTTCGCTAAGTGGAATGTCTCCCCAATTTCTGGGATCGACCCCCTTTTCCTTATCTTGAGACTACCCTCTTTTCGCGTCGACTCGGATCGCGGTCCGATGTCGCCTATTTTTTTCCAATCTTCTACGGAACAACTGGAGTCTCCGCCGCCCCTGGGGTAAGCGCAATCTCACCTTCGTTGTCAGATCTGCGGCTGCCATCATTCGATGGAGCGGCACCTTGCTGCCAACCTCATCGTTTCAAAAAAAAAATCGAACCACGCTCCACGGACCCTCCCAGTCCGTATTCACACTCTCTGGGGCTGAAGGGACAATTTGTCCCATTGTACTAGTAACTGTCGGGACATACGTAATACGTTGTTGCAATCTTCATCAAGGTCATCGTCAGATCCGGCCTCGCTGCCTGCCACAAAGGTAGTCAGGTTATGCGGCCTTACCGCCACGGCATCGCGATAAGACTGCTTTGCAGTAGTCGGGGTTCTCCTCTCTTTTCGCCTTGGAGCGCGGACGCGGGAGACAGAGGGGGAGTTGAGGATTCCGAACTTGATGCCCTTCCACACCCTGGATCCTGGTTTTCTCGATTATGCTTCAAAGTGCGTATCGATGCATGGATAAGATTTTCGATAAGAAATATGCTGAGGTCAAACTTGAATTAAGTTCATCGACGAGCAAGGTTCTGTCGGGGTTGGCCAAACCGGTCTGGTTCCGTCCGATCGTCGGGCGATTTGAAAACGAGATCGAGAGTAAAAGGACTCGGGTAGTCAAAAAAGCATGCGACACTGGGCTCCCAAAATCGTTACAGGTTCCCGCAAAGAAGTCTCATGTTTAAAAGACTAGGTAAAGTCCTACATATGTGTACGATTGAGAGAAACTTTCAGGGGGGGTCTGTACGAATAGCTAGTACGTTAATACCCCACGGTTGCCCTTAGCTACGCCTTCGTTCCTGCCAATCAAGCCAGGATCCCGAGACGTCATGATGTGTCGACTGATGAGTGGAGTCGGCACCATCGCCACTCGGTAGAGATAAAATGCACAAAACGAACTGGCATTATTGCCGCATTAGATACACATGTCAACGACCGAGGTCCTGATGCTGACAACGTCGCTTCGCACAATTACTTGAACAACTCGAATCACTGACGGCCAGTTTCATGATCAGATATTTCGATCATCGGATCTCCCACTCTGGAACAGTAGAGCGAGCACAGTTTGCTGAAGCGAGCGTGTTCGGTTCGAGTTGGGAAGTAGCATGGCAATCCTGATTACAACTAGACCAGTTGGCGGCTGCGAGTTAGACTATCTCCCTTCGGCAGGTTAAAGAGTCAAAGGAATCCAGCCGTTCCTTCTTCCACTATGAGCTACGAGTCCGTGCATCGTTGCGGTAGTGTGCGGGCCGAAGGCGAAGGCGATTTATCTCTTCCAGACTACTCGGGTTACTAATATAATACTGTTAAAATCTATGTGGATATCCAGTTTACCGTTCAAGAATGAGCTGACGAACTGAGACAAGATTCAGACTCAGAGGGATATTGCTGGCAAGAGCGTCCGATATGATTTGGCCAAGCGTTATTACGAATTACACGTCCCAGTCCCATACTGATTCTAGGGATGTAGGAACAAAATAGTCACGACATAAATGTATCATGGAACAAAGTTTGAACTTCAAGTTTGGCCCAAGTACAGGCTAACTTAGTGGGTTAAACCTCAGAATTAGCCTTTGAACTAAATTTTGATAATTAATTTCACGTTTAGACTCACATTTAACTCAGTCCTGGATATTGCTAGCTTGGCTGGTGTGAGTTGGCCTCCCATAACAAATGGGCTCATTCACGTCAAATCGAATACCAGGTAGAATATTGGCTTCTCCCCAAATTTCCAAGTCGTTACTGTTCGGACGGTAGTAGTCGTTTCCCAGGAGCGCGGGTGCCGTATTTCTCATCGGGTAATCGTCACATTTGGCTTGTCCTGCTGTGGCAGCTGTGCACACTTACATCAGAAATTATCGAAGAACAAGGATTTCCGGGGTCCGGCTTACTGGACGAACGTTCGCCCGGCGATGTTGGGATTGGATCGCGAGACACGAAAAGAAAACTCAACATTGTGCAGCTGCCACCTTGCTGTGTACAGAACAGGCTTGGTTATGTACCTGAATTCTACTGGATTTCGATGCTTCCTTTTACAAACATACATCCATATAATACTGGCAGGACCAAATTAGCACGGTTCGCATCTCATCGCTTCTCCTTACCTCCATATCCCGTTCTCTCTTCTAGCCATTGAATCGCGCTAGCGATGTTCAGTGATTCCGTCAGCTTCAATGGTGGTACTCGTGTCGAGGTTCTGATCCAAGATTTCAACTCTTGTTGTTGTTATATTAATACTAAAGATAGGTCATCGCCGTCCTAGCGAATTGCGGGAGAGACACTGACAGGGCCCGGCGAGCCCTGGTGACATGGATTCGACACAAGCAAGAGAAAGGTCGTAGCACCGAGCACATTTTGGTCAAACTACGAGATATCGAATCAAAGGCCCGTCACTATTTGTTAACTTGAACCAAGATCACAGCTGATGTCCTCCAAGTTCATTAAGGATAAATCCCTGCACAGTGCTTTCCGCGATGCCAGGGCCGAAACATTTCTACCTAGGGCTCCGGATCTTCCGCTCCCTTCATATGTGAAGAGAAGGTCAGAGGGAGGGATGTCCGAAGCTTCACCCAACAGTGCAGGACCCAGCTGGGTTTCTTCCTCATTCATTGAGCCTTCCGTGGGCTCGACGCAGCAGACCAGTCCGCCAGTCTCCCCTTTGCGCCTTTCGCGGGACTCCTCACACATGTTGGAAATCCGTCCTGAGAATCCCAACACTAGTCAACGAATATTACTTCCTCGAGGTGTCCCATGTGTTCCACAGTCTCTTTCACCACGGATCGAAATCCCTCGCCACTGGTCACTACAACCAGCCCCCAGTTCACCGATCACGTCTTCCCTGGAAGACTCAGGACTTCATCACAGATATCACTATATATCTCATCCAGTAGGATCGTCTTCTCAATCCCTTAGCCACGCATCTCCACCCTCGGCCAGTCCTCCAAAATTACCATCGTCACCAATCTCCTCTCGTGACCGAAATTCTGACCGTGGTTTGTCCCATGGCCGTGTTGCCCCAATTCCTCTACCACCGATAGAAATCCCCTGTTCTAGGTTGAAACGAAGCTTCCCTAATTCGCCACGGACTTCTTCCTCAGACGAGTCAGATTTTCATCCTCGATATCATCATATGGTTCAGAAAAGAGGATCCATGTCGCCAGGTCGCCGCCGAGCAACGCCACCAAGGACCAGTCCTCCAGATGTACCCTTGCCGCCCATCCCCTCTGATGAACAAAATTCAGACTCGGATAGCAGCATGCCCAAGCAAAGTCTACCCGCTGAGCAGCCTCCCACACCTGTCCAATGCACCATTTTGCATCCATCCACTCCTTCACGCCCACTGCCGATTCAGCCCGTCCCTAGTCCTGTTCCAGGTTCGGATGAGTCGGGGAGCACCGACGCAATCGGCGGAAACTCGCTGCGACAACATTGGCAGGGATCGACTGGAGAACTTCTATCGGGTGACGTCGTTCGACAGGATAGCCCGGTATACGTGCTCCATGACGATTACGCTAGCCAAACTGGTATTGGCGCTCCTCCTCCATACGTTGATCAATTTGACACTTATTCTGCTCTTGACATGGCAACAATTGGCGATGTACTCGATAGAGCTGTCAGCCTATGCGGGGGCTCCCCGGAGGTTCGACTCGAGGTCTCTAGATGCATCGGGTTTCATCGTGGGTATGAGCCACCGTATTGGCAAACCCGCCTCCAGGCTTCTGGGCTGAGTGCAGAAGCAGCCAAATACTTGGTGGATGAGATGTCCAATCATGTAGACTGGGTCGCATCATTCGGGAGAGCGATTTGATATTGACATCCATGCATTTGCGATGGTCTTTTCTTTTTCTCAGGATTCGTGTTTGGGTGTGTACGTGTTCAAAGCGTAGACAACTATTATCCGTGATGGGCTGACTCAAGCCGTATATAGTACGCGCTGTTCTTGGTTTTGCGTAGTCTGCTCATGTTATTTCTCTGTGGTTACTACTCATTGTGCGTCCATCAGGCTATCGTGACCGTTTCTGAGGAGTTTACAGTGGTCCTGCATGGTCCAGATTGGTCCGTAGTACTGGTCCTCACCAGGTTCTCGGCTCATTCCGGCCCGCTATTGTACACCCAATTGAAACCGAAACTTTACACCCATGTCGCATGATTTCCACTCTCCCGGTTGTTCAGTACGCGGTGAACATTTCCCTAGGGATTACACACCTGCGGGTCGCACGGTGCTACACTCTGTGTAGGGTCACAAGAACTCACCGACGCCTTGAATTTGTTCACACAGCGCCGGTTTTACGGACAAAGTTCAATCTGTCCAATTATGTCCTACATGGTGTCTCGCTTTGCTCCTGTTCAACGGCTTTTTCCCACACAAAGCCTGGCTAACAAAAGAACAAGGGAAAGTCCAGGTTACCCTTCAACACGACATTTGTGTACTGACCTCACGGCGGACCCGAAGGTAGCCCGGTAAGTCTTCCACTCTCCCTCTTCCCATGCTCGTCAACGTGACTTGTTTACTTTATCAGGCTTCATCATGCGTGTCAGTGTTAATCCAAGCATGAAGTCTAATTGACCTCATGGGTTTGTGACATATTGATTACTAATTCAAACTTCAGTTTGTTTCCGGTGCCCTCCAGGGGAACTGTCTGGCGCTTCTTCGACTTTGTCGATTTGGCGCCTAGTGAATTATGGTCGAATTCATATACCTACCATGTCAGCGGCTCAGTGGACTTGGCTATGAGAACCTGGTAGCGACCAGTCATGACCAGTTCCCGACCACCCAGGAACGTTGTGACGACCCCACTTATGTGAGGGCTCTTTTTCGCTATCACCCCTAACTATCCCCCAATATTAGTTCCGGGCATCATGGATATTTCCTATACCGTGAGACTCGACCGGATGGAACTAACCGTGCGCAATATCTTGATCTTGCCATCGGGCATCACACGTTATGGGCTTCGCCTGCTGTAATGCGCGGACTCTCGGTAAGCTTTCCGGATGCCGGTGTATCAGCACCCCACATCGTCTGAAAGTTGCGATGGTGACCCGTCGCATCATGATCAGAACGACTGTCTTCTGATCTCGAAGTTCCAGGTCTGGTTTGGAGAGACTACCATCATATGCATCCTTCTCGTCATTGCGGTCAGTGTCGGGCCGCCAAGATCAACCTTGGCTCCAACCGCCGACTGGATTCCCTCGTGGTCCGAACTGAAGGCCCCCGGAAGCAACGTACCAGAAAGTGAACTCAAGTTCTACTTAATATATTCTCCGCATCATCTTGGCGTCCAATCGATTGTACCTTGTTAGGGCGGTATGACCGCAGCACAACCCACGTGCACGATCATACGTGCGAACTCGTAGCAAGCTCTGTCATCTGTGGAAGGAACGTTCGAGGTACGCGCAGCAGGGCTGAACGCCGGGACTTGCACGACACGTTCTCATCGAGCGTTCTTTCGAAGCATCTAGATAACCCCACTGATGGACTGCAACGTTGCCTATTTCGTGTGGCGCGTGTAAACAGAACAGCCACTCGTCCGGGATTTGAATTTGGGTGGCTAAGGTATTATGCGGAGGCCCCATGAGTAGACATGCGGTCATTAACTTCTTTCTAAGGCTGCTATCCCACAGGACTTCTCGAATCGACCCGTTGAACGGTACGTACGGTGATCGAGAGAACGTGCGAGCTAAGGTACCGTGAGAACTTTATATTCATATTCCTCAAGTCCACCATAAATATAGTACTACCATCTGTTATTGGGCACAATGAGGCTAATTCGATTGAACGTGATTCGACTCGCTGCGCGTCCGAGACTAACTATTAATATGTGCTTATCCGTTTTCCAGCGCTTTATCAATGAGAGACAGGGATCACCTAAATATGAAAAAAAACAGTGGGCCCGCGTGGTCTTTAAGGATGTTATCCGGATAACTCCTCGAGCAAGGACCGGGGGAATCGCCGAGCCCCAAACGCGGAAGCAGATCCTTCCTAATCTTCGCAGTCATCCAGTTTGCGTTTCTTTCTCTGCGAGTGACCGGGGTCGTTCGGAGGCTGAAGAGGCTCCCTTGTGTGCATGCACTGAGACGTAGAAGGACCGTCGTCACAAGTAACATTACTATTATCAGCACCATACGGCCGTGCTCCCGAGGTGATGCCTACCGCGCTCCTAAGCGTATTGACCAGAGTTGGGTGCGCCACAGGCGGGTTGACTGTGGCAGATGCCACTGGATTGCTCGTGCCCACTGGATGCACAACTCTAGTGCCGTCAGGCGTACCTCCGGGATTCTCCGTTCTCAGTGTCGGTGGCCTGTTCCCACGTTCGCGTCCACGACCACGCCCATTTCCTTGGCGGGTCCCTCCGGAGCGTGAAGCGCCACGCCCCCTATTCGTAGTCCCCAAGGCGTCCGCCGAACTATTTGTGTTACTCGAGGTCGATCCTAATTCACTTGTCGGAGGGACCGTCGAAGCTGGCAAACTCAACCCAGGGATGACGATCTTCAGGCGAGGCGACGAGCGGACGGTGGGGTTCGATCTCGAGATACTAGTATGTTTCGGACTATCTGCTGAGGCAGAGGCACTGGGTTTCGGCTTGGAACCATCACCCGATCGTGGATGCGTATTTCCGGGTGTTGACGATGAGGCAGGCAAGATCGGGGGTAGTCCGAGGTTTGATGGCCGTGTGGGACGATGTTTTGTGTGCTCGGAGCTCGTTTTGGGCCGGGCAGGCGCCACCACACGGGGCTCAGCCTGCGACGGCAGAGGTGTCTCTGGGGCCGTACGGTCGGAAGAGGGTTGTATCGGACTATTCTTTTGACGCGCAGCCGGGCCAGAACCGTTCGCAGCCCGTTTGTCTTTTACCTGCGAGGTATTTTTACCCTTGTTTCGTCTCCCGGTCGTGTTT
This sequence comes from Boletus rufocinnamomeus, assembly GCA_038092675.1. NCBI lineage: Eukaryota > Fungi > Basidiomycota > Agaricomycetes > Boletales > Boletaceae > Boletus > Boletus rufocinnamomeus. The sequence goes on from JBBPQV010000615.1 coordinate 13,838, forward strand.
TTCTGGGCTTGCTCAGAAGCCGCTTGGGCACGCATCGTAGGCTTCACTTGACGGCCGGAGTTTGTTGTCACTGGTTTCGAGGTGGGTCGCACCTCCACAGCACGGATCGGAAGGGCTTCGAGGACGTGTCAGTCTACAGTGCAAGTATGAAAGTTGTCCGCTCACGTTCTCTGATCTGTGAACTCGTCTCAACATAAAAAGGTAGATCCTGGCTCATCTTGAAGTCTATTCAAATCTTGAGCAAAATCGACCGATTCCCGAGATCACATCCGAGGACTAACCAAAACCGAACGCGAAATCCTCAACACCCAGGCTGCTTCTGCCGCAAAAGTGCATGTTCTCAAGAGCAAACTCGACTAACCGGTCGATCAGCTGGACTTGGCCATCGTAGAAGTTGTTCATCACTATCGTCAATAGCTGGGTAAGAAGATGTGAAGATTCATTGATCAGCAGTGATGAACGACATTGTCAGACATACGGTTGAAACATCATCGTCCACGAGTCGTGTACCATGTCGGGAGCGAAAATACTCTTTCGCCCAGCAGTCGATATCCACAAAGTTTTCTATAAGCTGAGGACCGAGTTGCCGAGAACGCTCAGTGCAACCCCTTCGGTCGCGATTGGCAAGTAGCTGGATTGCACCGAGAATAAACCGGGGTGGTTCATCTACCTAAGACACGTCAGACGAGGTGTGTGTAAGAGGTTCACGACATGCGTACTGAAACCTCAAGCCTGCGCCCCAGCGGCAACGACGTCTGGCGGTCGGCATAATCTTGCAGAATCGGTCTGTTATGGATAACCCATTCCCCAACAGACTATAGCGATACGAATTCGAACAAGTCCCACCAATCGAGGATATGAAAAAAAAACTCACGTTGTGAATGCTGTCAAGATGGAATTGGGGACTCGGGGATCTGACCGGACGACTGCCATGCATGACATCATCGTCCTTCCGAGCTTTCCACTTTCCTTTCTGCACCGCAGAATATCGTGGCAAAATATCTCCTGAAACACTCGAGTCTTCATCTGCCTCGCGAGATTCGCCTTCTCCTCCGTCCAATGAAGATCGAGGGGGAGAAAGGTCGGTGACTCCTTGCAACAAAGCGGGGACGATCGTAGACGGAATCCTCTGCGTATACTTGTTGACACCGACTTCGTGCCACGGAAACTCATCCTGGAGAGTGACGGAGGACGCGTTATCAAACTTGCCACTGTCGAAAAACCCGCCCAGCATGGTCGTTTCAGAGCCTTCGGACGGCCGATGGGAAGTAGATCTGGTGGCAGGCCATGTCAGCGCGTAATTCTGGCTTGGAGTAAACCTAAATTCCGAGCTAGTATCGTGCTCGTGAAGGCTCGACAGTGGGATATTCGAGTTGGAATTGTGGCGATTTTGGTATTCTGCTCCCCTCGATGAGTGGTCAATATTGGGAAGGGACGACATGGTGTGGAATCAAGGTGAGCGTTTGTGGAATGAATACATATCCGCTCAGGAGTGATATATGTCGAGGAGTGGCTCCATCAAAGCACAAAGCTCGTGTGTTAGGGTGACTGGTTGCTTTGTTCAGCAAAACCCAATTTGGCGGTTTTTTATCTCCACATGCGTTTCTGGAAACAGGTGATGTTTTGGGTTCGGAAGGAGCAGGATGGACTTCCTGGCGACTAGTGTTGTAGTGTCAATGGTGTTCAAGTTGTCAAATGAAAATAGTTGAGACGTTGAAAGTCGAACACTGGTAAAGTTCCCACGAGGTTCGTCGACAACCGCGACCATACACCATTCCATCGGGTTCTAGGTTTCCATTCTCAAAACTGGTATGAATCTCGTACGAAGGTTGTCGCTACCAGATGACCATCATCTAGAAGATCTACTTGGGAGCATCATCTCGCGCCTTGCCCATCCCATACTTCTTGACCTCCTCCGGTGCAGCGTGCTGATCCTCCTTGAAAGCTTCTACCTCTGGACTATCCAGATACTTGACGATATTATCCGCCTGCCACTTCTTGAAGCTGAACCCGACCCCTTCATGAGAGTACTCCTTGTCGTTGGCTTGATCTTTGTGGTACTTGATCCGGATGAAATCCGAATCGATAGTGTCCGGGTCGAGAGCCAAAGAAACCAACGCGTTAATGGTCGCCTTTATTGGGATCCATCTGAACGTCCAAGACTTGATATAGAGTTAGTCTCAGCCATCACGACGGTTTGAAATCCGAGGACGTACCTGCTCGATCTTGAACTGAATGAAATCTCGATCGTTCCTGATAACTTCGTAACCTTCATTCTTGCCCTCCTTGAAGAGCTTCGGGAGGGCGAACCACTGAGCTGCCACCCTGTATCGATTGTCTGCGTAGCAAACTGGTCATCGTAGACGCAGTCAGAGGAATAGCGTTTGACACGTTCGACGGTGGGCTGACAACTATAGAGCGAGATGATATCGTCTACGAGGCGCTGGCGAGCTGGGGAAAGCTCGATGCTCTTGAAGGGGTTTGGGTGATAATCTGCGGTCGTGGAGGTCTGGCGAGGTTCAAATTTCTCTCCTGGGATGGAAGACATTCTGACAAAGTGACCAATAGACCGGCGTAACTCAAGAGCTGCAACGACCGTAGAAGAACGGAGAAAGAAAATCAATGCTGGTCCGGAAAGATGCCTGCCTTTTATATGTTTTTAGGCTACTGAAGCTGACTCGGACTCATCTGGAATCCTCCCAGCGACATCCGCTTGTGAGGTCATAGATGTATTGAACCACGATACTTGCCGAATTTGGACTCGCAGTAATGGTTCTCTGAATCGCGTCGGAAAATACCGGTGCTCGCTGCAGAGGCGACAGTTGGTTTCCTCCTGTGTCATTGGTATCACTTGCATAAGCCTGCTCAAAAAATATTTCCAGGCCACCAAAGCCTATTGTAAGGTTTTATTGTTTGTCTGACTCTAAGTCCTGCTAATCATGCACTGCGTGAGGAGTTGCATATAGGAACGCCAGAGATGTTCGGTCTCTGTCGCTGACCCTCATTTTTGTGTCTGCAAAATTAATTCCTGCTCTACAAAGGGAGACGGTTGCGCATTTTTCCGAGATTTTAAATAGGTGATTTTTGGTGGTACGGTCGAATTCTTAGATCTAGCCCATCATATGGCTTATATTTCTGGAGAATTGGCTCCATGCAATTATGGGTCTATACCATTATGTGCAGTACTCCTAGGCCCATCTGCAAGACAGGCGTGTAACGTTATCGCTTGCGGCGGCTTGAGTACTCTACCACAGGCCATTTGAGAGCTGTGATTGGATGATGTAGCAAAAAAGGAAATTAAGGGTCCTGCTAAAAATGAAAACGAGCGCAGCCATCCCAACGCCAGCTTTTGTCCGCCGATGCGCGGCCCCGAGTAACTGTGGCCGCCGGGAGAATTCAGTCGTCAAACCTGCGGGGTTTGTCGCCCACGAAGTTGTACTCCCTTGGGCCGGAGCTTTTTCACTCCCAAGTACTCTGGCTTTATTGGAATTCACATTACATATCGACTCAACATCATTTGACTTCAATAACGCTTTCAGTGCCTACTGAACCACCATAGATTTGAATACTCTTTCTAAGAGTTGATGTTAACCTGTGATTGCGCCAATGTTATGTCTTTGCGCTGGCAATTTTACATGATTCCAATTTCCGCTCAATCATATTTGGTGCACAGCCGGCACTAGTAAGTTGTCCTTTCCTTCTACCGACAAGAAGTTATATCTTTGGAATAGTAGAGTGCACGCTAACCAAACTCACCGAGCTTGGCAGTATTTGGCGGACCGCTCATTCGTTCAACATAGATTGAGTTATATCCCCTGTTC
>JBBPQV010000616.1:0-17635 GCA_038092675.1 Boletus rufocinnamomeus
TCGTCAACGAGCTCAATATCATTCTATCCTGCATCTCACACCCCCGAATCATTTAAAAGGAATGATGGGCTTAGGGTGCGCTGGGGAGAGGACCCACCTCTCGCTCTACTACGTGCTGTTGTGCGGAAACAGCCAGATATGCATCGAACTCCTTATTCATCTCTCCCTCCAAATCCCGGTGCGATTCGGGGCGTCCGAGTCATTCCACACAGCAACGGATTCGTCCACACCCTGATCGAGGCGTACAACAGACGCTGCGCACTCATCATCCGCCCTGACGACGTCTGGCTCGCAATCTTTTCTGCTTCTTTGTCAACGACAATGCAGAAGTTCTTCGCAGCGTTCTCCAAGCGAACTAACCGAATTTAGGTCGGTATGTATTTGGCATCGGTTACCATACGTAATGTCCAACAAAGGGCTATCTAGAGCACGGAACCCTGTAGGACAATAAACGATGAACCAAAAAAGGAGGTTGGCAGAAAGTGGAGAGAAACCCCAGGAAAGGCAGGGTCAACTTGTGGTTCAGAGTTTCGTTAAGCACGGCCCATCAATTCTGTGGAGATGACTCACTTGCTGGGAGTGAGCAAAAGGGAAAAAAAAATGTCAAGATGAGTGCGGCAGTTAGCTATATAGTACTCACACCACCCGGACTACCTTTGCCACCGCCAATTTTCCCTTTCCACCAGCTGATACCGGTCAAACCGCTGGTGCCCTGATTTCATTCTCAAGAGCACCACTAGCTTTGTTTGCAAGGGCCTCTGAGGCAGCCAGAAGTGCATCCTTGGGCGACATACGTTGGGAGACGCCAACTCCACCATTACCAAGATCTCGGGCGGTGTCTACACTGGCTGCGTTGGCACGCCCAACAACCTCCATGTTAGGGATGACTACGGCTGCAGCAAATTTGAGGTATGTGAAAACAATAAGTGATGTGACACGCATGATGATCGGATAGGGTCGACGGGGTACGGATTGGATCCAAACTCGCTCGCATTAGACCTTTTTATAAGGTATCCATGGCGTCCTGGGGAAGCGAGATCAGTCCGAAGGGATGCAAGATCAATCCGAATATACTGTCACCAAACTTCGCCTTAAATTGTAGGTGATGGCAGGGAATATACATTTAGAATTCGCAGTGTCCCAAAACGAGACAAATGAGCCCACAGAAGCTGTGATTTGAATGTGCCGTTGCTCGCTAGAGAGCATGTGGGACTCCGATGGTCGGTGCTGTGGACGTGCCATTGAGAGCGCGTGACGCGTCCCGGCGGACACCTCATGTTGCCGTCGCAAGATGAGGCAAAGAGTTGTCTGTCACTGAATGAATCGAATCCTAGGAAGCATTGAATAGGCAGTAGGTGCCAGTGTACGGTCGAGTTCGTCAGACGTTCTTACGTATCGTCATACTCTAGGAGCCACCGTTAACGAGCTCGATATCATTCTGTCCTGCATTTCATGCCCCCGAATCGTTCGGAAGGAATGGTGCGCTTAGGGTGCGCCGGGGAGAGGACCCACCTCTCGCTCTACTACGTGCCGTTGCGCGGAAACAAAGCCAGATATGCCATCGAGTTCCTTTATTCATCTCTCCTTCCAACTTCTGATGCGATTTAGGACATCATTCCACAAAGCAACGGATTCGTCCACACCGTGATCGAGGCATACAACAGACACTGCGCACTCATCGTCCGTCCTGACGACGTCTGGCTCACAATCTCGACACAATTCTGCTTCTTTGTCAACGGCAATGCGGAAGCTCTCGCAGCGTTCTGCAAGTGAACTAACCGAATTTGGCGATATAGGTCAATACTGGCCCATCAGGTACATACGTAATGTCCAACAAAGGGCTGCTTAGAACACGGAGCCCTGTAGGACAATAAATAATGAACCAAAAAAAGGAGGTTGGCAGAAAGTGGAGAGAAAACCCAAAGAAAGGCAGGGTCAACTTGTGGTTCAGAGTTTCGTTAAGCACGACTCATCGATTCTGTGGAGATGACTCACTTGCATGAAATTTAGAAGAAGCTAGGAGTGAATGAAAGGAGAAAAAATGTCAAGATGAGTGTGGCAGCTAGCTAATGGTACTTACACAACCGGACTGCCTTTGCCACTGCCAATTTTCCCATTCCACCAGCTGACACCAGTCAAACTACCGATGCCCTGATTTCATTCTCAATAGCACTAATTTCGTTTGCGATGCCCTCTTCAGCAGCCTTGATTTCCGTCTCGATCTGAGGAACGCCATCTCCACCGTTACCAAGATCTCGGACGGTACCAGCCATGCCTCCTAGTCCATTGGGAAGTGGGTAAGTGCCATCGGGGGCGGTGTCTACACCGGCTGCGTTGGCACGCCCAACAATATCCAGGGAGGTGCGGCCGTTGTTGGGGATGACTGCAGCTGCAGCGAAACTGAGGTGTGTGAAAGCAATAAGTGATGATGTGACACGCATGATGATAGTATAGGGTCGACGGGGTACGGATTGGATCCAAGCTCGCTCGCATTGGACCTTTTTATAAAGTATGCATCCATCCTGGGGAAGCGAGAGGAGTCCGAAACGATGCCGTCACCAAACTTTGTCTTCATTCGTCTCCTTTCGATTTTAACGGCCGAGCTCATCCGTCAAGTTCCTTTACTGATGTTTCGCTGATGAGCCACTACTGCAACAGCGGAGCCGAGGTGCATAAAGGCAACGAGGGGCGATGTGATATGTATGACGACCAGGAGTAGAATCGGATCACGCAGGTCAGGGCAGAAGTGTTTTTACTGAATGCCGCACGCATCCAGGGACGGACTCGAGCCCATGTGATAGCATCACCGTATTTCACCTCCACACCCTGCTCCTGAGTAACTTGTAAGGTCAAGTACGGTGTGTACCCTGGGTTGAATGCCGGTTGCCGGTCTCGGGATATTTATACGATTTGAACAACGTGCCGACTGCGACCAGATGAACTAGTCCAGATATGATATTGATGTTTAACAGGTGAAATGTTTGGCCGTCAGTGGAGCCAATACTAGTATAGATAAGGAACAGATCATGTCCACTGTCACGACAAAACCACCACCATGCTCCTACATCTCCACCACATCACTAAGCCCATCGAGCACCTCCAGACACATTCTGGTCTGTCCGGCGCAGATGACGACGACGTCGCCCAAGGTTTCGCTGGCCTCGTCGGGAACACCGATCCATCTCAAGGTGGCGGCGATGTAGCACAAGGAATTCACGCCGCTGCTCACACCCACCACCCTTTCCTCCACAAGTTTGTGCCTCAGCTGCAGAATCTCGCCAGCAAATACCATGTCGGAAACTTTGTCATCGACAGAAAAACAGGTGAAAAGTTCTTCGAGAGTATGCCCATCTACGCTCGACTCGGCATGCACCTCCTCTTTTGCGGCAAGGAGCAGGTCAAGCTGCTCGAGGGCAGCAAACGTGTAGAAGACCTCCTCCGCGAACAGAGTGTCCGCGAGGGGCGGATTTATGATTCTCCGGAGAGCGTCAAGAACATCCCGTCCTTTATCCATACCTACAAGATCGCCCTCGATGAGCTCCTCCATCCAGATATCCGAAGCTACGCCACCTTCAACGAGTTCTTTTACCGTAAACTCAAGCCGGACGCACGACCCGTCGACAACGCAGACGATCCCGCCGGGTTCTGCTCTGCGGCTGACTGTCGACTCGTCGTCTACCCCACCATCGATCTCGCGCGCAAGTTTTGGATCAAGGGTGACGAGTTCTCGGTTCCTGCGTTGTTGGACCTTGATCCTTCCCACCAGTCATGTCTCCAGTTCGATGGTGGATCGCTTGCCATCTTCCGTCTCGCGCCGTCGGACTATCATCGCTTCCATTCGCCCCTCGATGCGACCGTCTTGGGAAATGCGACAGACATCCCGGGGCAGTATTATACCGGTGAGCGAGCGCGTCTTGTCCATGTGCACGAACGACGGTCTGATTGAAGTATGCGCAGTCAACCCCCAAGCGATCAACGAAACCAATCTCGACGTCTTCTCCCGCAACAAACGCTCCGTCCTGTACTTGAAACACACCCTCTCCGGCAAGCCAATCGCCTTTGTCGCCATCGGCGCCTTACTTGTCGGAAGCATCGGCTGGACGGTCGAGGTGAGCTGTTTTGGCGGGATCGAGTTACGATGATGGCTCATCGACATCGCTTGTGTGGTCGGACACGCTGGCGGATCTAGGAAAACGCGAGCGTGAGTCGCGGAGACGAGCTCGGCTACTTTGCGTATGGTGGAAGCACCGTCGTCGCCATCTTCCCACATGATCTCATCACGTTCGATGAGGACCTGGTAGAACACTCTGCTCCGTCTGATGATGTGGGCGGGAACCGCGCCCTCGAGACTCTCGTGAAGGTCGGATACTCACTCGGACGTTGGAGTGGCGTGGCGTGAGGAGAGGGAGAGTTTTAGAGATCAAGCGAGGGGGAAGATATCTCGATGTTGGTGATGGGGAGATGTACGATACTCAGCACGAGGCGCCCAGCACATTGGCTTGGATAATGAATTTCTCTCGAGTGTTGTATTTAGATAATCGTTTTGGTTGTGATACCTCCTGTCTGGTACAGACAAGACTTGGTATATCTCGAATTCAGTGCGATCAGACGCACATTTTCCACACATGCCTTGTTCGATAGTTTCCAAAAGCACACATAATCTACTTGAAAGAGCGATATAAAAATTACGCGCGCGCCCTCCTTGAACGGGGGAAAGAGCCGAACTCCAACAGGAATCAACAAGAAAAAACTCGAAATGGAGAAAACATACCTCTCATACCTCTCATGCCCACAAAACCACCCGTGTGCAGCGGGCATCATGCACAACCGTCAAACACTAACCGCGATGCTCCACCACTCCCACCTCCCACCGTGCACGCAGCTTCGCCACCATCCCAACGCCCACGAGTGACATTCGCTCGATCGCTCCCCTCCCATCACTAGTATTGTCACTGCCAACATCGCCGCCGTCACCGCCGCCACGACCGAGTTCAATCGCCCTCCGTACCCTCAACCCCTCGATCTCGCACTGCGTTCTCGGATCGTTCGACACTTGGACGCCCTTGACGAGCGGCGGCACCCGCGCTTGCTTACGCGTCCGATCCATCGTCTGCGGTCCGTTGTGCGCGGTGAGGACGTGTGCGAGCTTTGACCGGGGGGACTCAGGACCAGAATGTCCACGGGGTGATGTGGTTGGGGGCGTGGAGAGGGGTTGGGATGGGAAAGCGATGCCGAGCGCGTTGGATATATCGGAAAGGGGACGACGCGACGTTGGTTTTCGAGGTCGAGGGAAACCATTGAGCGTTCTACGGGGTGAAGATGACGGCGACGATGACGGCGCACGTGGGAGAGCGAAGACGCCGTCGAGCACCAATGTCGGGGATGGGGATGCGACACGGTTCGATAGTCGCCTCAAGTCGAGAGCTGGCTTGGGTGCATTTGCAAACGTCGCAAGAGGGGCACCGGACTTGGTAAGCCTCGAGTACGACATGGCGGTGCTTGAAAAGGATGCGGGACTCGTTCTGTTCGAGAGCGAAACGGTAGACCCGGAGTTGGGAAGCTTGACGATATAAGCACCCTTTGGAGCGTTGAAAGAATACACCTCCCGAGACGTGGGAGACACGATCTCGATACTATCAGAGAATCCAGGTGTCTGCTGCGATGGACCAGTCGGGTCTACAGTTGATGTGATGAATGTCGCCGGTGGTGCGACATGACTGGCATTTGCTTGACTTGGCGCAAAAGGTGTACTCGTCATGGCAGGTTCAAAAGTATGGGTCGACTGGTAAATGCGGTGCAGGAAGTTCGCAGCCACTGGATCGACAAGTACCGGGACGCCAGTGTCGGATACACTTTTCTTGTCGGGATCAGATTCGACGTTCAGGTGGACGTTGGTAACGGCAAGGACCGGAAACTTAGAGGAGGCCTGTTTGATGCAACACGGAGAATCGGCCACAAACGTGTCCGTACTCGACGAACTATCGGTCAGGGTGACGCATGACAAGGGTCTCACCGATCGAGGTATCCTCTCAAAGCCACTCCCGAACACAACGTCATTGCACGAAGACATCCGAAAAGAGACACTGCTAGACGAGTGTGGGCGGGGCGAAAGAACACCACACGTCGGGATCCGGTGAGTCGTTGGCGTCACATGGGTGGAGAGAGGTGTGGTTATCCCATTCATTGGGCGGCTCAACGACCCGGGAGTGACATGTGGCGATGACTCGAGTAGGAGCTGACGCGCTTTCATTCTCTCGACCAGAATCAATGGTTTCGGTATGAACTTGCGGAGACGAGTTGAGGTCGGCCGCCAGGTTGGGACTTTGAATGGTGGACGTCTGCCCTTCTCGTCTCGGTTCCAAGCATTCCTGTCATTGTCGTTCCGAGTCATCCTTGGTTCTGGCGCGCAGCGTGTGGCCTGGCTTGAAGACAAGGAGGAGAGCTTCACAGGACGAAGGTGTGAGAGTCTCTCGACACGCTGTTTCTCGATCGTCGCGCCGGACTTGTCAATGCTAATGGGCGGACGTCGCTTGGTGTGGAGGGCTGTTACAACGAACATCACCAGTGGGGGATAGTGCCAATGCTGCGTGTCACATAGGTGGTAGGCAGTGTGATACAGCGAAAGGCTTACCAGGCGCAGATTCTGCTGAAACTGAGGTGAAATGGCTGCTTGTTAGCCGTTGGGAAACAGAAGGAGAGACGGCGGACCGAATGCATGGTTGGAAGGGTGGCTGACGCTCTGTGGCTGACCTGACGGACGCCCATCTCGAATGCGGATGTCGTGGTTGTGCTGACACAATCTGGGGTCGAGCCTGAGGCCATTTGGAGGTAGTAGTCAGCCTCTCGGGCTGGAGCTTTGAATTCTGGAGACTCAAGGTCAAGAAGAAAAAGTTAACACATCATGAGAGCATGACTTGAAACGCTTGGTAATACCCCAAGTGCGCCCAGTACTGAGTGATCGGAATGCCTCGGTATTCTGGAGCACCCGAGTCACTGGCAAACCAGTGTGAGCCAGTTGACGCAACCAAGCTCAAAACCTAACATGGTCGACTAAAGTCAAGACACATATCAACTAAGCGTGACGCGTTAAACCTGCCAAGATGTTGCTTACGGAGTTCTGTGAACAATTGCTATCCAGCTCAGCCAGGTGGCAAGTCGGAGACTCAGAGGATGTCTTCTGGGGGACTGAAAGCTCTGTCACGAGCTTCCATCTATCGCCATAGGACAATGGAATATCTAGATCAAGAGAGAGGCTCTAGTTCTATAAACAAAGTTACCGTATCACCGTTGTTTGGGATGGAACAACTTCGCGGGAACAAGTTAGGTTAACTGAGGAAATTTACAAGCTGAGAAGTTCAAGAACTTGAACGCCAAGTCGAGCGCCCGATTAGGAAACTCAAAGATCACCCTGACCACGCTATGGCCGGACCCTCCAAACCTAAATCAACCCCCAAAAAAGAAAAAATATTCCACCCAGACTCTCGAAAAGCTGCTCAACTCGCTCGCACTCACATCAGAAAGTCGAAACTTGCAAAAGTAACCGCCAAGCGGTCCCAAAAACACGCTGCGCAAGGTCAGTCGTCATTTCTATGGGGTGGACTCTTGCCAGCTCCTCTCTCGATGCCTGGCTCTTGGTGCTGACGTTGGAATAGTGGATGTATATGGCTTCTTCTATCATGCATTACCCCAAGTGGGTGTACTCACCCTCGAAGAATTGCACGCCATCGTTCGTAACGTTTGGCTTACCCGACACGACGACGAGCTTGAGCAGGAGCGGGCGGCGCGGCGCAAGGGCAGGCCAAAGAGTACGAAGGAGACGAAGCTAGAGGAGATCAAATTGAGGGAGACGGAGGAGTACCGGACTGGCATCGGTGAGTTTGAGCCTTCACCGATCCAGCCAGCGTACCTGACATTTCCCAAAGAGATCCCAGATCTCACACATGAACCTACCGTCCAACTCTTTCGTAAATGGGACCAGAAAGAAGCTGCCTACGTCCAACTGCTTCGATTCATCCGCATATCTAGCTCTGATCCCGCAAAGGCCGTCGTATCTAAACCTGGCAGACACCACTCGCTGCAGGTAGATCATGCACTATCGCAAGATCAGGATCAAGAAATGAGCGTCGATGAAGACAACGTCATACAGTCCGAGCCATCGTCACGCTTTGCTAGCACGATTACTACCATGGACGGACCTTTGTAGTACCACTTTGTAGTGCTCATCTCTCACTACCAAAAAGTGAGTCAGATAGATACTTTTTCAGATGTTGCACACAAGAGACATATGCGTTCTAATCGACATACACCATCTCCGCGAACCTCCCTCCCTCCGCCATCTCTGGACTGAACATTGGACTATGCACCCCCATCGGTGGCCGAACGAAATCCAATTCCCAAACGCTCCTCAACCGCTGATATATGATTTGAAAACTCGATGATGCGCCTCTTTCCTGGATCAACTGCAACGCGACCTGGAAGCCCGCCCTTGCTTGCTGTACCGTCGCTTCGCGTACCTCCACTCTAAATCTCACCGCTTTTATCACCACAGGATCCTTCGTCTCGTCGAACCGGCACTTGATAATGCCACTCCCCTCAGAGAGTGTGAAAACCACCTTGACGCCAATCCCAACCAGCAGCCGCCTGCACTCCTCCCGGCTCGTGAACGCATCGTGCACAGACAACAACTGATAGCTCGCCGGTTTGAACTTGAACACGTTCCCAAGCCAGCGTCGTCGCGGCGTCGACGGTAGGGTGAACGAGCTATCTGACCATGCAGGGGAAACAGTCATCGTTGGCGTCGACGTCTCGATACTCTTCTTCCTTTGCAGCTTCTGCGGTGAGGGCTCCACGATTTGCACGCGTAGAGGCTGTCTCCGTGAGCTCGTGTCATTGTTGCGAAGCGACGATTTCTTCACGATGCCATTCGTGTTCGCCTCGTGATAACGTTCGTTTTCCTTGTCCAGTTCCCCAAACTGACCAGCGTGGCGGGGCAACTCTTGCCGCACGTTTTCGACATTCGATGAAGTACTACCGTAAATTGGAGCTAGCGGATCCCTCTGGCTGTGTACTCCCCGGTTGAGATCGTACACTGGTTGTCGTTGTCTTCCGAATTCTATGCTCGTAAGTAGGGTAGGCGGTGGCCCAGACTGTAGCTGCGGCGATCCAGGTGCAGACGCCATGCCTGCGCGTATCTCCATCGCATTGAGATGTTCGACGATTTGCTGAAAGAACAACTGCATCTTGTCGTCCTTGACGTCCGGTACCGTGAGCGGAGGGAGATTTGGAGAGAGTGGCGAGGTAGGCGGCGAGTACCGCGAGGGCGAGGGTGAATGCGTCGTGCCCGGTTGGGGCGGCGTTGGTGAGTGTAACACGATATGCGGTGCACCCAGTTGTGCGAGCTCCTCGACCATATTCCTGCGTACAGCTCGTCGAGGCGTCGGTGGAGCCGCACGAGGTGGCAATGTCGACGGCGACCGTCCAAGATCTGTGGCCTGTGACGTCGTACGCACCATACCCTTGTCGCTATCGTTGACATCCCCGCCCTGTGATGACGCCTTCCGACTTTTCTTCCTCCCCGCCCTCGCCACCGCTTCTTCTTCCTCGTCATAGTTTTCCAAACGCGTGTTTCGATACCGAATGAGCAGATGATAAACCCCCTTTTGCCAATTGGGTGCCTCGCTCCTGAGCGCCTCGAGTATATCCTCTTCGGGCGTTCCATGCCACAGCGTCCTCAAGTTTGCAAAGATATCCTGGTCGATTTCCTCCGTTCCCCCAATCGGCTTCGCAAGCGCATCTAGGTCAGGCATATCCCTGTTTACCGCCTTGGGCTCGCTCGACACGAAAAACGGGTGCACCAGAATCTCGGGCATCGTAATCCTTTTCTCCACGTCCCGTTGCAACATCCGTTCGATGAGGTCCTTCGCATCCGATTCGATCCCATTCGGCATCTCATACCGTCCGCCCTTGACCTTGTCCAACAACGTCCCCAAGTCCTCATCGTCAAACGGCAACCGTCCCGCCAACAACGCAAACAAGATTACCCCGCACGACCAAATATCCGACGCACGTCCATCGTACGCACGTCCCATGACCACCTCGGGCGCTGCGTAATGCGGACTTCCACAGGCCGTTTGTAGTAAGCCCTCTCGTGCGCCCGTCTGCCAAGCCGCCATGCCGAAATCCGCCACCTTGATGTTACCCTGACGGTCCATCAGCAAGTTCTCCGGTTTGAGATCTCGATGGGCGACCCCGAATCGATGGCAGTAGTCCACCGCCGCGATGATCTGCTGAAAACACCCCAACGCCTCGGGCGGTGCGAGTCGTCCCCGCGTACAGAGGTAATCAAAGAGCTCCCCGCCTTCGACGTACTCGAGGATGAGGTAGAGTTCGGAAGAGGTTTCCCAAACGTCGTAGAGACGCATGACGTTGGGATGTTCGATGAGTTTCATGATGACGATTTCGCGTTCGATGCTGAGGAGCATGTGTTCGGGGGTGTCGGCGCGGCGTGTGATGGTGGTGCTGTTGAGGAGTTGTTGTTTGGAGACGATCTTGACGGCGGCGTATTGGCCTGTTTTGGCGTGTCGTGCAATGCGGACGCGACCTGTGGGTGGATGGGCGGGAGATGGGAGTGAACGGGTGGGGTACGTGTGCGGGGACATACCTGAGCTGCCTTTGCCGATCGTTCTGCCCACTTTCCAGAGGCCTATCATCTTGGGGTCGTCCTCGCTGCGATGCTTCCGTGGTAGTCTCGGGTATTCGTCAGACATGTCTAGGATGTGTTGGTGAGGGGAACCAGGTGTCGAGGGACTAAAAGAAAGTGTTGCTGGGCCAGCGGGATACAAGTGCCCAGAGGCTGACGATGAGAAGTGGGACGGCTGACATTGGGCTGACAGGGGTTAATTCAACCAAGTCAGGTTACAACAAACCAACACAACCCTCGCGAGCCAAAATCCAAGAGAGAAAAAAATTCATTCAGGCAATCGTGTAGATCTCATGAGAAAGCAAGTAATGGTCATCTACATGCACAGGACACTCGGCCTATCACCCAGACCCAGTCAACCCAGGAGGAAATCCCGAGAAATCGACCTGATCCTGTATCGCTTGACCAGCAAGCGTAAACGCCACGCGTAATCGTAGCCGCACACTCGACTTTGTCGAGAGAACGACGCGTCAGTTCCTCGTCGGGTGGTATGTCAACAGGAGGCAGGGACTCACCCCGGGAGGAGCGATCACACGCATCTGCTGCGTTTCTATCGCCCCGGGCCGCACGTCCGTATTCGACATGGGAAGCATCTGCAACTGCTGCGACTGTGCCCCAAGAAACACAATCAGTCTCACCGAGATGTCACCATTCACCTTCAACTCATACCTTTGGCACAGCAGCTTGGAAATGCACCCCTGTAGCTGTGTCTGTCCCCCAGACGTTGAACCGCGCCATGATGTTCACGACACCTTGGCGTGAAGCAGACGTCTGGGGCGTCAACGTAATCTTGAGGTCGTGCTTCTCGTATGCGGTATATGACGTCAGCCGTGGTGTCGTCGACGGCTGCTGTTGTGCTGGTAGTGGTGATGTCTGCGTTTGTACAGGCGGCTGTACTTGTGTTTGGGGTAGCGAGAACGCCAGTGACGATGCCGACGGGCCCGGTGCGGGTGCGGGGGACGCGGGATTCGGAGAAGCGTCAAAGAGTCCAAGGATGTCTTGAATGTTGCTCTTCTGTGGCTGCGGCGAGATGGAGGACGCTGGTTGAGGTGGGGTACTGGCAGGCGCACTGCTACCGAAGATCTCCGCGAGGAGATCTTGGCTGTTTTGCACTGTCTGTCCATCGAGTTGAGGGGTAGGAGAGATAATATCGTCTCCCAGGAGGTCACCCTGATGTGTTGCCTGAGTACGACAACGATAAATTCAAGGAGAATCATACCTCTTTGCCTCCTCTAGTAGAACCCACTGGTTTGTTTTCGCTGACTTTAAAAGATGTAAGCGGTACGAAGGTCCTCTGAAAACTGACAAAACGTACCAATACCCATAACAGTCGCTTTGAGTTCTGGAGGTGGCATTCGCTCAAGAACGCCGACTTTGAGATCGCCCAATGTAAACAAGCTCGCGAACTCCACTGCACGTTGCTGCAACTCTAACTCAGGGTTGGTCGTATACTGGGCAAGCACATCTACAATCCTCGCTTGTTGAGGTGCGGTGGTGGTATGGCGCGATGCCATCTTTGTAATCCCACCGAGCACGAATTGGCGGATGAGGTGGTTAGCATAAGGCGAATCGAGTACGGAGAGGAGGAGGTCAAGGATATCCTTGTCGGTTGCCTGTGACAGAACACACATTAGAGCAGTCCAACTACTAGCGAGCATGAACAATCACGGTTTTGGGTTGGTCTTCATCGATGATACCACCTTCAAGGAGAACCTCGCTGTACTCACCAATGACCCAGACTGCCGCAAGCGTGAGTGATTCCTGCGAGAGGTCCGCTTGGAGGGCAGTGTACAGCTTGGATGCGGTGTAGGCTTGCAACTCTGGGGTATGTGCAACGAGACGGATAAACGCTGACAATATCTCTTCTCTGACAAAGTTTCCGGCCTAATAATTGTCGGTATTTGGTGCCTGCTTTGAGGGTGGGGTTACTTACGAGCTTCAACGACCTCAACACAGTATCTATATGCCATCTCTTATTGGGAGCAAATCGTTCTGCAGCAAGGGATATTTGAGTGGTCATTCCTGTCTTGAATTCGTCGTCTGCAACTTCCAGAAAGGCAAGGAGCTCTCGGACAAGTACGCGGACGTTTTGCTCATTGATGAGTGCGTATGAGAGTTCGAGAGCACGACGTCGTATTGAAATGTCGCCGTCGCGAAGACAGTCAAGGATGATGTTGCGGTGACGTTGAACAGCGCTCGTGTCCATAGAGACGACTTTGTTAAGAGTGTTGAGGGCCACATACCTACGAGGGCCATGAATAAAATGTAATTGTTGAGCACGAACGGCGATAGATACCGAATGTTGTTATCACGATTACTGAGAAATTTGCCAAGGATGTTGATGGCCATGACGCGGAGACCGCTGTCTGCTTCGATATCAAGGACAGTGAGGACGGTTTCGTAAAGGATCGAGTTTCCAACGTTCTTCGTGGAGTCGGTGTTTGTAGCAACCTAGATACTTCAGAGGGCGGCGAGGGTAACATGCAGGGTGTGCGTACTTGAGCAAGGATGTCGTTCATAGTTTCACTCGCCCGGATATCACCCCGTCCGAGGAGACGCAGTAACCGGAGGACCTTTACCTGCAAGAATGGGTCTGTTATACCTGACACATCGTGTTCCGGACTGTAGCCAGTCGTGGCCAGGGCTTTCATGTTGCGGACGAGGAGGGGGACGGCCTGTGTGAATCGGGATGAGCGTGCATCAAGCGACAAGAGATCGGGGCCAACGTTTCTGAACTCGTTCAAGCAGTTTTCGTCCTGCTGACACATTTCGGAAACGAGGGTGATGGCAGAGAGGAGCACACCATGATTGCGATCTGTAAGGAGATTCTTGGCCTTTGCGATGAAATGATCCGAGAGATCGGGGACTTTTTTGATGATTCTCAACCCGCAAAGGGCAGCCTGAAGATGAAGAATGAATGAGAGGGCAAAGGGGATGAGATGGGGACAGTACCTTTTTGCGAATGTAGGCATTACTCGAGCCCAGCAATTTCTCGATCTCATTTGCGAGGTCACGAGACATTTCTTCCGATGCTATATTCGCGAATGTGCATAGGCCGAGGCCTACTACGTACATGTTCGAATGGTTCAAGTCGCTGCAGTACAAGTTAGAGAACGGAGCAGGACGGAGGGGGGGAAGGTAGACTTTTTGAGCGAGTTTGTGACGAGTGTGAGTACCTCTTGGCTCTCGTCAAGGAGGAGCATGATACCGAGGTACCCAAGACGTTTATCGGTGAAGCGTGGACTTGCGACGAGTTTGAGACACTCGATCTGGCCAAAGTGGGCTGGTGAGCCGAGCATGTGTATGTACAGAAGCTTTGCAATGTTGTGGTAACGAGCATATGAGTCCTCCTCTCTGAAGGAAGCCCGAATGGCTGCGGATTCCTGCTGGATGAGTGCGCGTTCGTCTGCGACGGTCTGAAGGGTGTCAGCGGTATCGTCGGCGACGGCGACGACAAGCACAGACCTTGCATGCTCGTATGCCCTTGATCAGGGCTGTTTCGGACGGTGAGCAGCGAGGTGAACGCGATGGACGTTGAGCTCACCTTTGAGATTATGGTACACCATGACTGCGACGCACAAGAAAGGTGTGACATGTGTGACAACTACACAGAGCGTGACACCCCCCTTGTTGTGCATTTTCCTTGTCGACGTCGACATCGACGACGAGCTCGTGTCCTTTCCTTCTTGTTTTCTTCTTTTTTTTCTTCTCTCGCGTGCGATGGCTGAGCCCCTTGCGAAACCCACTTCTCCCATTTCTCAGGTCTTGCTGTCGATAGGACTCACCAGAGATGACCTCCTGCGACATAGCGACCAGATGCGTCAATTCCTCACACAGCACGACGCAGGCGCGACGCGTCCATTTTCTGCGGATCCACCAGAACACACGGGCACAGCTGGTGGATCCTCCAGAACGCGCTCCGTTTCTCGCCCGAGCGCGCCAGCTCGCTCCCAGACACCATCCCCCTCCACGCCGGTGAAATCAGAGCCTGTCGAGCCCTCGATGCCCCTCAGGCAGATGGATAGCATGGAAATGATTCTCGAACGCAAGAGTCGCCAGGCGAAACGCGAAAAGAAGGCAAAGGGAAAAGATCGCCCTCACCCTTCGCCATCGCCCGCACGAGCGTCCTTCAGCCTCGATGCCTTCATGCAGTCACGCGATTCGCGACGCGTCCCAGACTCAGATCAGTCCGATTCTTCGAGCAACATCGCTCCACAGGTCCGTCATGTTCAATGCTCCGTCCTCGTTGACATATGTTCTCTGATAGGACGCACTGCAAAATAATACTGTCTCTGTTCCCCCCGTCACGCCACAACATACGAGGCACTACAGAGACTATGACTCTATCGAACCGCCTTCGCGTCACAAGAAGGTCCCCCCCGCCCTCTTCCCTCGTTTACTCCATATTGATCTTCTCATAGACTTCCCTCGCCCGGCCTCTCTCTGCCACTCCGACGCGTTCTCGCACCGGAAGCATGTCCGCTCAAATACAATCTGCATCACAGCACGCGGATCCCTTCACTCCACGTCGAAACAACTACTACAAGTCCCCCCTCCCTTCCTCTTCTCCCCCACGTTCATCTCCCTTCGCGACGCCCTCCACGAAGCGCATCGTTAATCTTGTATCATCACCAGGCCCAATGGGTCCTCTTCCAGATGAAGATGAATACGACAAACTACCCTACACACTTCCCCCTGGTCCTTATTCAAAGAAAAAACCAGAACTGTCCTATGCCGCCCTTATCGGCCAAGCAGTCCTCTCTTCCCCCGAACACAGGCTCACGCTACAAGAAATTTACGACTGGATCACCATCGTCTACCCATACTTTCAGAGAAATGAAGCTACTTGGATGAACTCCATCCGCCACGTTCTCTCCACAACCGTTTGTTTCCGCAAAGTGCCGCGCGATCGTAGCCTTGGCCGAACACAGTGGGCAATCTGGGACTGTGATCTCGAATGTTTCGCCAACGGAAACTTTAGGAAAGAATTCTGCGCTGAATACAAACAAGCCGCAGCGGCGAAGAAAGCTCCGCCAAAGAAGCGTCCCGCAGAGGATGCTGCACCGGGACGAAAAGCGAAACGCCCAAAGAAGGATCCTGCTTCCTCCACTGATATGAGTTCACCGGCTGTGCCAGTATTGGCCCCTGCCGCGTTCCAGGGCTCGATGTTGCCTCCCCATGTTCCCACGCACTTCCTCCCCATTTTCCCTCCATGTCCGTCGGTTCATCATCAACCGTATTACGAGCAATGCGCGCAACTGCCCGCAGAAGTTATTTTCCCTCCGCTGCCACCAACATCCCACTATGCCCGGATCACATCAGGCACTGCGGGAGGCTCTTCTCTCCCCCCTTCATCGGCTGTCAAGAGCTCCGACGCGTCCCAGACATCACCCGCACTACCTTCCTCATCCCTTCCCGAATTAATTCCAAACAATGGCTCCTCCTCCAGCCCACAGCTTCTCTCGGAAGACCATCCGCAGACAGACGCTGCGGATCCGCAGATCGAGTCAACTTCACCACTCGAGCCTGGCGTCGCGCTGCTGGAAGTTCGGATCGGCAAGGGCAAGGGCAAGCAGAGGGAGAGCGTCGCGCCTCATAAGACACCACCAAAGGTAGGCCCTCTCATCGTAAAGATTACGTCCACACTCACTCTTCTCAAGAAATCGCGTGCCCTCCCCCCCATGCCGGTATCTCCGACCCTCGATCGACGCGCAAAACCCAAGAAGAAGCCAGCCAGCCAACCACCCCCTCCTCCCCTTCCCGCGCTTGTTCCGGAGCCCGCATCGACAACAACGACCACTACCCAACCCCGCCCATCGACGCCTCCACCACGTTCCACTACGCCTCCCCGCAACCGTGGCGCAGCCAGCACCGTTCAACTTTCCCCAATACGCACGCCCCTATCCCACAAAGGCCTCCACATGACACCCAACGCCAGTCTCGCACACTTTAAGACGCACCTCGACCCGCCCCCGCATACGGCATTTAACCCAGATGATGGTATAAACCCAGCCGTGTTTGACACCGAGAACGTCCGCACCCCCTCGCGCAAGCGATCCCACCACCGCGATCGAGACAGGGACGGCATGCCTACCCATTTCCCTCCTATCACCCCCAAGAAGCTCGTCTTCCCCACTCCAGGCTCGACAAACGAGTCGCCCTTCCGCACACCGGGATCAAGGATATTTGATCCGCATGATCCGGGGGCGTTGCTGGATGAGGAATTTGCGAGGCTGGGTGCAAGGGCGGCGCAGGAGAGTCCTGCAGGGTTGTATGACCGACGGGGACTGCTGTACGAGAGTCCGAATCTGGCTAGTCCGGGTAAGTTGCCACGATGGTATTGATGAGAGGGTCTACGGATGTAAGGGCCCGGGGGCCACGCCCGTGTGCCATTCCACGTGTTGTCCTTCACCTGTGTCCCTCTTCCCGCTTGCAGCGCTCAAGTAGTTCCAGTGATTTCCACATTTTATCGCCCTCCCGCCTGGTGCCTCTCTCGATCAATGTTCATACGCTACTACTTGTTTTCCTCGTCTGGTTATGTCTCTCTGGTGTACTACATATACTCGATATCCCCGCTGTCATGCACACGACCGGTAGCCATCTACCACTTATGCTGTCCGTTCTACCTCTTGTGTCGTGTATTTGTAGTTTGGGGCGATTCCATTTAGAGTTGGCCGAGGTCGATCTGGCTGTCTTGACTAGTATAGTTCCCTCGTTCCTTCTTTACTTGGTCTCGTCCTGTATTGGCTGGCCCTCCGGATTTCGCTCCATTTGGAATATCCAAGTTGGATCGAATGTACCACTTTGATTCGATTCAACTCAGTATCGATAGCAGCATCACTAGACCTAAACCTTCGAGATCAGAAGACAGTTAGCAGGCTCGTCTGGACGTATGACGTGTCTTGCCGTCCATCGCGTCTCTCGTTCTATAGCTAG
>JBBPQV010000617.1:0-17621 GCA_038092675.1 Boletus rufocinnamomeus
TTTTGTAGAAGTAGTGGTGCTTTGGCAATGCTTACATAAGTGGAAAGCATGTTACTGATGTCATCATGATCTGTACCTGGGAAATTATGTCACTTATGTCAATCTACACTTATGTAAGCAGATCTGATGCAGTTACCATGTGTTATGTCACTGATTATCACATTAATCTAATCTAATCTCTACTACACTTTCTAGGATCCCCCTACTATGCCTTGTGGTTTTGTTATCTCCCTCGATGATCCTGTTGTGGTCTTGTAGATCATGCGATCTCAGTTTGGTCCTGACCTTGCTAATATTGCTCTGCAGCTTGCATCAAGAGGCATTCCTTTCAGCACCCAAAATGTCTCCAAAACCATGCTGATGCCTGTTATATTGCATGCTGAGCTTCCTATGGGTCTCAGCTTCCTTCACTTCAACTATTGGCCTCTGTTGTCTGACTACAACTCTTACCTTGACAGGAAGAACTGCTTACTGTGATGTAGCTACAGTATGGTAGAGCTGCCTTGATGAAGGGTGGTATCATTGGATGCCTGGCACATGATTCCATTGGTGGCTGCTGTTACGAACCCCTTTTCTCACCCCTTTTCTTTCTAGTCACGTGACTTCCTTTCACACTTTCACAATCATGTGACCTTATCTTTTTCTCATCACGTGACCATGTGAACTAGGCCTAGACCTATAACATGTGTCCACCTCATGTACTTAATCTCCGTCAGTCTAGAACGTCTAGCACTGCCTCTATTTAATCTCCATCTATCTTACTCACCATAGTTTACTAAAACTCACACAATTCGTCATTACATAGCCTCACATGCATGGACCAGCATCATAATAAGTACAAACATGTAAAACATATATATACCTTGAATCCAACGCCCCAAGAACTCTAGTCAAGTTCTTGTTGGAATTCCCTCTCAACTATCTTCTTCACTCTAGCAGTCAGTTTGCGTGATTGAATGACCCAAGTCATTATTTGATTTGAGGTTGCCAACAGCTTCATGGATGTGCTTATACAGGGTGGGCCCTCTGAATATGTGTTCAAGTACAGTATGGCCACCAAGATTGAAGAAGAGTGTCTTTGGGATGACAACCTGGATTTGAATAATGAGCAGGTGATATATGGCATGTACAAGACCTCTACTGGTGAGTCAACTTTGTCCACTCTTGATATCACACTGATTTGTTCTTTAGGCCAATAGGACCTTTCTCAGGGTGAACAAACATCAGATGTTTCATGATGGCCCAAACAGTATACATGGGAAGCATGTGGATTAAATGTTGGATATTGGTCTGCAGACAATGAAGCATGATTTCAGAAGCATCTCAAGAATATCTGCAACTACCATGGTACAGGTCCCCCCCTTACCATTTTGCTGCAAAATGGCACAATAGGCTCAAATACCACAAGGTAACAAAAAAAAGAAAAGGTTGTGACATCTGCTAGGGAAGCTGCTGAGAGATGGCTCTCAAACAATCTGTAAACTATTACAGTACATCCTATTATGTATATTGTCATCCACTGAATTGGGTACTGAGCGACTGTTGAGCATCTGCTGAGCAGCTAATAAGTGTCTGATTACTTTTCTTGTTTCAAAAATACTAGTTTTTTTGGGAGGAATGTAAAGGGGTATAAAAACTTGATATTTTCTGGCCACCAAAAAGACAATGCAAAATTATATATTTCATCCATTAATTTTAGAAGCCCCAAAATGTGGTTGTTTGGTGCTAGAAAAGGCATTGACAATATTCTATGTTAACTTTATGATTTGCTTGAATTTTATGATTTCTTTGACATTTTCATGACTGCAATATATTCACAAAAGTACATATTTCAATGAACATTTTCATAACAATACCATTCTGAGATTTTCAGGCATGGAAAATGGAAAACAAAAATTTCATATTATTATTTGCTATTTGAAACACACTATAAATAAACATCATGAAAATGTCATAATTCCCAGTGTGTCTAATGTACAAAGCAGGGGTCTATTTCATATGTGATGTTGTTGCAGATAATGTCACACATGGCTATCATATTGCATGAGTGAAGCAGTTCTCACCTCAATTGATTGCTCAAGCCTATGATCAAGGGACCATCAATCAAGTATGCCATCTCCTCAGTGCTGGAGAACTTAAAACTGGTAGATGTCCCATCAACATAGAGTGTACTTTCAATCAAACTGCCAATTCCACCCTTAACCCTCAACATACAGAATCTTTGCTCTCATGATCATCTCTTACCTCAAATTGGTGATTGATTGGATGGGTTACCCATTTTCAAGGTCTGATATCCTCAAGGTCCTAATGTTGATCACTTTAATCAATGTGGTGGTGGCAATTGCCACCTTGAAATTGCAAACAATCCAGATCTTGACAATAAAGTTCCAGAAATTTCACTGAAGTAGCAAGTTCAAGAGATCTTGGAACAGTTGTACTACATATCCTCTATGAATCTCCAAACAAGAGAAATCATCGAGAAGGTGCTTGGACAAATAACATCCCACATGCTCTCCAGAAGCAACTAGCTATTGAGGACCTATTTATGCATCTCAAGTTTCCATTTGTTATAGTATTGTTAAGAACAGGTAAAACTTCAAGGGGTGATTGAACTCTGGAACTCTGGAGTTGTCTTGTTGGATGGGACTTGGCTTCACTGTGTGTGGTGCGCCCTTTTCAAGAGTCCAGGTTTTGTCCTGGAATTTACTAGGGGTTGGAGTTGGACTTAAGATGTTCTAGACATCAAGTCAAGCAGAGGGTCAGAGAGGAGAGTCTTCTAGACTCAAGTGGAGAGAGGAGTTAAGCTAAATTGATATTTGAACTAAAGATTTACAGGAGTAGTATGGAGAGCTTATACACATTGGAGGTACATAGGATTAGTAACGGAATGGAGTTTGGTTTGTAAGTAAAGGATATTGGAGGTGAGATAAAGCCAGAGCTGTGTTCCTAAGTGGAACACAGGTTTGGAGGGGAACCAAGAGCAGAGCTAGTACCAATGGGAAAAGACATAAGGTAACATATGTATGTATAGACAAGGTCTGAGGGTCAGGGGTTGTGTCTCTAGTGAGAATGTGCCAGAGTTTGTAGATATAGAAAATGGAGTTGGTCTGGAGGACCAGAGTTGGACTTACAGAATTTCTGGAATATAACAAGTATACTATACATTTGCCACTGAAGCACAGTGGAACAAGCACTTCAATCACTTCTTTCCTCCAACCATTCCTGCATATGCTGGACAGAATTTCAGCAAATCATGCTACTATCACACCTATATCTCACTAGCCCAACTGCTCTCACCTCATCATCTTGATCTCATCTGGGCAGAGTTGTGAGCAAAGTTCAACTCCCTGGTTTGGATCCCACATACAGAGTTTGATTGCATGTGATGTATCACAAAAACCAATGCTCAAAGATGATACTACCTTCCTACAAATGGTGACAAGCAGGAATCCAAGATTGCCATTCACCCCACAGCTATCAGGTGCCTCTGACTACAACCCACACTTCATCTCACTCCAAGAATAGAGGATTTCTGTGAGGAGGAGGGAAAGGGGGAAGAAGCAGAGCACTAAAAGAGCTTTATTAGATTATCTATCATTGTGCATGAACAACTAGTTTGATAGCAGTGTAGTAAATGATATCATGCAAACAGGAGTCCTGGATGCCCATGACTGCAGTGGTGCAACAGGAGTTGTATTGACTATCTCATGGGAGTCCTGGATGCCTGTGACTGCAGTGGTGCAACAGGAATTGTATTGACTATCTCATGGGCATCCAGGAAGCCCAGGAGTGCAGAAATATAGCAAGGCTTATATCTATCATACTCACAGACATCTAGGAAGCCCACAAGTGTGGCAATGTAGCAAAGGCTTATCTATCATGCTGCCTGCAAGCATAGTGTGTAGCAAGTGTTGTGGATCTATGCCAACATGGGTTACAACACATTTTTCAAAATTTACATCATGTGAAAGTCTCATCCCAAAATGTGGAACATCTCACCAATGGTAATCCTTGAGATTCTCCTGACAGAAAATGTGTGGGCTCAAACTTGAAGTATGAACAAATCCCTTGATTGTTCCAGAGAGCATTTGAGGTTTGGCTATTCCTGAAGATCAAAGTATAGGCACATATATTTTCAAGCATGAAAATCTAATAATCTTACCCATGGAAACCTAGCTGTCTTTCCAGGGCATGCTGTATATGTCAAATTGACATTGATGATATATATACAGATATGCGATTAAGATAAATCTATTGTTGACAACATGTGTATATCACATGGCTGATGACAGCATTGTGAGAATGAATTGGTGAAATGATGATTGTGATATTATGTGGAAATATGAATGAATTGTATGGTATATGAGATGTACATAATGGAGTGTAGGAATACTCAGTAATTGGACATGTGGAAGTGGTATTGTAATTGTATGTAATTATATAAAAGGGAGTATAATGGTGTGCTGACCTTGTGTTGTGACCACTACCACTCATCTTCCTACCAGAGCTTGTTTTTGCTCCTACTAGTTGCCACTCATGTCTTGCAATTGAATTTCACACATTCAAGTGTGGGCATTGAACTTAGTGGCCTTGCAAGAGCATAGTGGGGGTGAAGGTAAGTGATGTTGATAATGTTTGTATGTGTTTTAATTACTGACTGTGAATGGAGAGTATATCTGCTTGTTCAAGTGCCATAGGGAATGCAAGTGTGGGCATAACCAATGATGAGGATATGGACATTGTGATGGCTGGTGACAGAGACAACCATTATGGCAGTTTGTTCAGTGATCCCCTTGCAGAGCTGATGATGGACACAAGCAATTGCTGTGGCATGCCTGATGCAAAGGGGAATGCTGTTCTTCAAGAGTGGTGCAAGGAGTTGGAGCATGAGGTTGTGAATTTGCAGAGGGTTGTGAATGAGGTGCAGAATAAGTATTCACAGATGAAGATAAAGTACTTGGATTTGAAGAAGCACCAGAGGAGGGAGAGGGAAGTTGAAGATTGAGATGTGGGTCACATATCACTATACTGTCAAATATGCCTGCACAACATAGTAACCATGGACAATACCTGCTTTGTGTTATGAGAGAACAAATGTTGGGTAGAGATAATGCATAGCATACAAAAGGGTGGGGTGTTGAAGAACCACACACAGTAGATATCACATTGTACAATATGAATGAATAGATTCATCATACAAACAGTCAGCCTCATAGTGTGACATTTTTGTCAATGCTCCACATGTTGGAGATGTTGATATGCTGGAATAGGACTTCCATGTGCAAAATGCAAAAATGTTATTGAATCAGGATGCTCAGACAGATCCAGCTGCTTCTGATCTGGAACAAGAAAAATGTATTCATGATATCACATTACAGCTACAAGACTCTTGACATCATGAAGAGAAACTGGAGAGGAGTTTGGGATTTCAAAGGATGGAGTTGGAAATGTGGAAGATCCATTCTGTATTGGTGGAGAAGCATTGTGACAAAGCACTACTGCATGAAGAGTGGGCACAGGACATGATGATTGGTGCAGAGAAACAGCGATGGGACCTGGAAAAGAACCATCAAGATGTGATGATGTGGGCAAAGCAGATGCAAAACAGACATGCACTCAACATCACAGATTTGGAATCTTAGATTGAGACAGAAAAGGCAAGATCAAAAACAGTGATTGAGGATGTGTTGAGACTTGTAGGCAGAGTGCAAGTATGTCTGGAGGAGCTAGACAAGGCATATTGGTATGGCATGTAAGTGACTTATATTTGTATGATTGATTACACCTCTAACAAGTATGACATTGGATGTTATGATATGATGTGCATATTTATTACATTCACATTGAAATATTCTGTCTAAGCTGACCTACTGAAAACAGGATAATTCCTGTCATGATGCCTTGTGGACACATAATGTGTGTAAGGTGTGCAGTGAAGGTGTGGTTTGGCAAGGTGATGTTGCCTCCATGGGAAGAGCAAGAGCTTATGTTACCTCAGTCACAATGTCCATCATGCCATCAGTGGCACCTAATTGTGCATCTTTGATGGGCACCAGCTGGGTTACAATAGGACATCAATTCACTTCCTTTCATGCACAATTGCAAGATGAGTAGTGGATTCAACTCTCTATGGAAGAAGCTATAAAGATTAGTTCATGAGCTGTGTGCACTTATGTAATATGGCCACCTCTGAGGTGAAGAAATGGTATGCCATGTATGGAAGTGAGGATTCTGTAGAAGTCATATGGATCATATAGTATGACAGAACATGACAATGAATATATTTGTGAGGGTCTGTACATGCAAATTGACACATGTGCTGATTTATGCAAACAAGCATGTATGCATGATTGCAGAAAAAGGCTATGAGAAATGTGATTGCTGCTCAGGGTGATCAATGGCCTTATTGAGTAATAATGACTAAATAGGAAATATAAATCTAGATCAACACCAAAGTGACATTTAATTGATATTTGGTCTTGCTGGTGAATCAGTTGCAGTGTGGATGACATGTGATGCATGCATTATTTGCTTGAATAGGAAATAAATTGCCACATTGCTGGACCATGAGTGGACCACACATGCCACTACATAATATATTTTATTCAGCACAACCAACCCTTAAATCATTTTTGCACTCTCACACATTCCACTTCCAAGTCAATATTTTGGTGTCTTGTCATGCCTCCTTGCATCAAGAAAACAGCCATCACAACCCCTGCCACATCTCCATCAACAGCTGCAGCCGCTATGGCCAGTGATACCTCTGCATCCCAATAATCTATTTTCAACCACATTTCTCATAGGAAATCTGCTGACATAGTGTTCATCAGTTTTGCTTGGTTTGACATAATTGACAGGAACATCAAATTTGGGCTGTGGAATCAAAGGGAGCAGAAAGTTTCTGAAGTTTCCAAATCACTAGATCCATTTCACAGAAATCATGTTTCTCACTTTGAGCCCATTCACACTATGCCCATCCTTCTCAAAAGGTTGCATTTTGTTGACAGCAAATGGAACAAGGTATACCATACCTCAAACTTGTGGATGACCCATTACCAGGAGCAGATAGAGCAGTAGATTTTTCCCAAGTAACTTCCATCATGGTAGCAGGTGGATGTCATTGAACAGCTGCTTTATCTCAATACTACAAGGAACACAACTTTACTGTCCATTCAGAAGAAAGTGAAGGGTTTGCAGTTAGCTGTCACTAGTGATCCCAACAACCTTGACTACAAGGAGAATTTATGAAAAGAGGGGAAATGGGTTGATGTTATTGAGAAGCAGATGTGACTGAAGGGGTAATGGCTGGCAGTGATTTATGATGAAGGTGTGTTATTATTTCCATCTGATCATACTTACATTCAAACTGAAATAACATCTAAGATCTTGCTCTTGTGGACAATGCTATCGTCACAATCCACTGTGCAACAAACAAGCATAAACATGTGTATGCCAAAAGCATCAGGAAAAGCATCATCCAGCTGTAGACAATGCATTACATAAAAAACCAAGACCGAAAGATGATTGAAACAGTTCCCAGACTGCACTTGTTGAGCAAGGGGTACAACCAACTGTTGTTGCTCAAACTCAATTATTTTTGGTATCTTTGCTCAACAATAATCCCCCACACAGATCATTATATCCATTCTTCAATCTTCAAACTTGTGAGTCTGTAGAAGGAAATACTCTCCCCTCACAGTGGCATAAGCTATTTCCAATCATATATACAATGAATTCTTACATTGTATCTACAGATCCTCATCTACACTACTGTCCTTCTGGAAGAACAATTCAGCTACTGCTTCAATAGCATGGAGATGCAGCCAAATGTGCTGTGCACAGCACAAATAGTGATGATACAAGATTCAACCAACATCTCCACACACACCCTCATCTTTTAGATGATGACAATGCTTTGGAAGCAGAAACTGCTTCTCAGCTGCATTCCAGAGGCCTTGTGAACAAAGATCAATGTTGCACTGAAGCAGTATCTCCTCCATGACTTTGTGACAATGTTCTTCAGCAACAAATCAAGCTGCATATGGATGTTGGCATATGAAAAATACAAAGATGCTGTCATCACTGCATTTGAACAGACCATTGCCAAACTCAAGATGGACAGTGTTCTAGAGTGCTCTCCTCCAGATGTCCACACCACATATTCAACATATACTGAAAAGGTCTTGTTTATGCTCAACTCCCAAAGCTCTCCCAACCTACCTTTCTGTCTTCCTCTCATGTGCATCTGTCTGGGACACACTGGCAAAATACTTCAAACATGTTTGACACTCCCTGTGTTATGATTCATTCTTTTTCTTCATTATCATTATCATCTATCTCCTCAATATATGTAAATCCCTATCTCTTTTCATCTTCCATCAGTGACCAGGCTGTTCTAGTCCTGTCCAGTATCTTTCTTCCATCCCAGCTTAGCTGGTTTCTACTACCTTCCTGCACTTTCTATAAACTTATTCTTTCACCTTCTGCTAAAGTTCTGTAGTTATATTCCAAGAATTTTCCATAACATTCTAGGAGTTTCCATTCAATTACTCATCACTGAGGCTAGGAGGTATATAAATTCCACACCTGTACTATTGTAGCTCTCTAATCTTGATCTGCTTCACTCACCATCCTTGAACTCTGGTACTAAGCCAAGTACTTGAACCCTTGTGATTAATCTTTGCACTACTACTGAGTGTGCACTAGACTCTATTGAACACTTGATCCAATGAAGGGCCTTTGAGTCACTTCTTTGTCTTAACCTTGTCACTGACTTCAGATCTAGTGCAAGCCTACACTTACCTCTACCCAAGTCAAGTGTAACACCCTGATTGAGGTACATCAAACATCACCACAACATCAGGTCTAAACCTATAACATGTGTCCACCTCATGTATTTAATCTTTATCAGTGTAGAATATCTAGTGCTGCCTCTATTTAATCTCCATTGTTACTAATACTCCCACATGATATCACAACATAGCCTCCTATGCAGGACCAGTAGGTAAATACAACCAAACAATATAGTCAGTGTCTATACCTTGAATCCAATGCCCCAAGAACTTCAGTCAAGTTCTTATTGGGATTTCCTTTCAACTTTTATGCTTTGCTCTGAGTATTTTTGAGTATAAAGCATTCCAAGTATTTATTAGATTTGAGCTCACCAACATGTTACATTTGTTGGCCTTATGCCTGCAATTATTCATTGGCAATTCCTCTGCAACTAATAGAGGGTCATTCACTTGTTCCATGGCATTGCTTGAGTCAGGAAAGTTGTCTGCTGATGAAAACATGCACCCCATTCAGAAAGGGCACAAAAAAAGGCTAGGGTCTTATGGAATATCTCCATGTGGACATCATCTGTTGGTGAAGAGGCAGCAGCATGTGATGCCACCATATTGAGCAAGATCACTTGTTGGCTTGTAAACAAGTGTGACTAGGTAGTGTGAAGTTGAAAAAAGTATTATCATCATCCTCTGCCTGTACAAAATTGTATTAGCACAAACAGAAGTAACATGAAAAATGAGTAGACTTACATATCAAGTGGAGCTTCAAGTACAAGATGAATCTGCCCAAATACACTCCAGAGCATCTTGCAAACATCTCATTGTATCCATCATGCCCATCTCTGAATGAGTACTGAAAGTTGAATTGAGGGTGATTGAATGAATTTGATGTGAAAAATAAGGATAACTGTGATACCTGGAGCATCATGAGTCTCTGGATACTTAATGATTACATTACATAGATGCTCAACAATGTGATCAGTAATCTTTTCACAAGTGGCTTTGTGATGACTCTGGCTGTGCTCAGTCTTGGTGAATGAGCAGGATGATAAAGGCTCATGATGTGATGGAAGAATAGTGGAAGCAGGTGAAGAGGTGAAAAGTGGCGATTGCAAAGGACTCAGAAAAAAACCAGACAAGGGAGGTGTGGATCTGAAGGGTGAACAAGGAGGTCCAGATGGCAAGAGAGAGGATCTGGAAGGCAGGAGAGATGGCAAGTAAAAGAGTCTCAAAGGTGGGCAAGAGAGTCCAAAGAGTGATGGGATAAAAAGAAAATGGGTCAAGATAGCAAGAAGATCAGCTAAAACAGTAAATAAGATGGTTGGAGTGGTAAGGGAGCAGGCTCAGGTGGCATGAAGGCACCTACCTGGGCTGCTGAGTGGGAGAGGTGAGCTTTCATCCAATAGGGGAATATGTTAAGACCAGGCAAAACTCCAGGGAAGATCTCCAGATCTCCAGAGTTGACTTGGTGAATGGAATTTCAGCTTCACTTTAAGTGGTGCATTCTTCTCATGGTCCAGTGTCCCAGATTTACAGAGGTAGTCAAAGTGGGAGGACTTGAAGCATACTAGATACCAAGTCAAGCAGAGGAGTTTTCAGAAAAGAACCATCAAGGTTTCATTGGAGGTTTGGAGTTTAATCTATTGTAATATTCAAACTAAGGAAATACAGGAGCAATTCAGAGAACTTAGATACTATGGAGATACATAGGATTAGTAATGGAGTGGAGTTGCTTTGTAAAGATGTCAGAGAATAACTAAAGCTGGAACTGTGTTCCTAAGTGGAACACAGGTATAGAGGAAGCTAGAAAGTGGAACTAGTATGAATGGAAATGTAATGGATTGTATGTAAGTTATGGAACATAAGTATGGACATGGTCCAAGCATTTGAAAATGGGACATGACAGGATTGTTCAATGTGTCCACTATGTTACAGTTTTGTGGCACCTGTCATTCATGACTGGTTATCCAGACTTGTTTTCTTTCATCTTCATTTCTCCTCTCACCATACTGTGCATTACCAGATCATACTTGATGATCACATCTTGCAGCTACCCCTTTCACCTTCTCTAATGGACAATCCATGGGCTTAACCCTGGATGGGCTCTTGACTCTTGACCGGACATTCCCCTGGACAATGCATTTCCATGCATTACAAGGCCTGGATCTTCCCTGGCATTTCCCTGGATCTTTTCTGATCCTAATGCTCCCAGTTGGCTGTGGCTTACAGCCTCACTGATTCTAGATCAACCAATCTCTAATCCTACTATATCTGTTCTGGTTTCTTCCTACTTTTCCATGGATGCAACATGACATATTTCTGAAACAACCCTAAAGCAAGTACGAAGTGTACTTCAGGTCGTCACAGAATGTCAACTGAGGAGGAGAGTAGAGATGAGGAATCGGGCTCAGTCTTAAAGCTTCAGAGGAAACTCCAAGAGAACTAAACTGGAGGACGTCCAGTGAAGTCTCAAGGTCTTTTATAGGTTCTACATATGTGTACATGTTTGTACCAGATCTACCGATACGACGTATAGGGGGGACAGAGATTAAAAGCATAAGGCATAACATGAGGCATCATAATGGAAGAGAAGCGAAGACATGATGCAACCGCATGCGGTGGCAGAATGGAAGAGCGGAAATGAAAAGAAGACGTGCACAGCACGGAGATGAATGTGAGAAACAATATAACTATAAATGGTTAAATGCGTCCGTTAGGATCGAATGATCCAGAGTGCATCGCGATGACTGATGGCCTAGCCTGCATCAAGAAGTCAAGTGATAAAATGAGTCATGTGACCCATCACGTGATCTAGTCACGCGACTTTGAAGATAGAAAAGTAAGTTAAAGTGCGAAGAGAAGAAGTAAACATAGACGGGTGAGAAGCGAACCGTAACACATATGACAGCTTCCTGGCGGTTTAACCATCTTGTCATCTGTATTGTATAGTCCTTTCAATTAGTGGCAGCGTACGCCTTCTTGGCGTAATCAATGTGTAGTCGCTCCGAATTTTCAGTGTTGAAACCATCGAGACTACCAAACAGCCGGATTGATTTGACATAGTGGGCCAACGAGTGAAGCTTGGGAATATTGAAATGATTGCGACACCCCAGACCGATAAAAACATCCTTAAGGGCGTGGAAATCGTTGAGGGCATCCTGTAAGGCCTGCAAAGTCTCATCCGTGTGAGAATGGTATTGCGCAAGATGGACGAAATCAAGTAGCGCACGACTGGCCCGAATAATGTCATGGTTAGGTGTACTGACGAGTGTGGTCACAAAAATCCATTGGAGCTGTTTGTGGTCAGCGCTGGTCCATTGCTTAATATTAGATATTCCGTCCTTCCAATGTCGCAGTCCAGGATGGAATGGCATCGCTTGAAACCGGCTATCAAATATCTTCTTGCCCACGATGGCCATGCACAACTTCTCGAGGTGATCCTTGATGATCCCTTGGTGGAGCTGGTGTAGTATGTCCAAGGTAATGCAGGTGAATATATCGGAGTGAGGGAGATTTGCCCAGAAGGGCGAGAAAACAGCACGCAGGCCCTCGGCGACAAACTCGGGGGGGTATTCTCCAGACGCTTGTGCTTGGAGTATGCGAGTTGTTTGTATTTGATTGCGAGACGGAAATTCGAAGGGGGCACCACGTTGGTCAGCTGGCACATGACACTTGGGACACTGGTTTTCGGCGCAACATGCAACCAAACACTGTTCAGGGTGATCACCAATAAACGCTGCAAGCATGGGGTACACTCGCCTGATCAGCCCATCAGTGCACACCATCTCGACCCCCTCCCGGCCTGCAGCTACAAGGGGCTGAACAAGCCGCCTCATACAATAGTGAAAGAGGCGGTATCTGGCCACAGAGTTGTTTTCAAATATTTCGAGTTTCGAAACAGGTAGGTACCCCACCAAGATTGAAGTGTGATGCGCGGGCCGACGACGGATATGTTTCAAAACATTGCCAATGGTGAGATACACTGGCCATGCCATTTTGTCCCCCTTGAATTGTGACAGTTCTATTTTGTCAGATGCAAGGATAACGGGTGACATGGTTGCCCCTGCTGGTAAATGGGACTAAAGATATCCTGTCAACATGTGTCGCTGACAGGAAGTATCACGGGGATCTACCTGGGTTTCCCACCACCAGTCACCAGTCCACATCTCGTCAAAATGCCATGTCTGTGCGCCAGAGTTGGTGTAGACTTTTTCGGGTGCATACGCCATCTCATTCTTGAACACTGCATTGCCGATTAACTCCCACATGCAGGCCACGGGATCGCACAACCACAACTCCAGCTCTTCTGAATCACCTTCGCCCTCAAGTTCAATGTCCTGGCCCTCACCTTCCTCAGCCTCTCTGGGCTCTCTGCCCACATCACTACGTACACGTACTAGCTCACACTGCCATTCTGGGCCAGTGGGGAGCTGATCGATCAACTTCATAAATGTGTATGTGCTCTTATAGGTCGGCTGGGTCTGTTTGTGTGTCTGCGTACAGTGACCTATGGTAAGTGCCACTTGCTGCATCAAATGGTGTGACTTATGATGGGCAATTTAAGGAACTCATCTGTGGCCTGTTGATTAACGTTCTTCATGAGCCAATCTGCCAATTCCCACTCGCTGCAGTCTGTGAATGGCGCATAATCGCCTTGCCCAGAAACCTCTTGCAAGTCTTTCATTGACTCAAATGCGGTTTTCGCTGATCCAAGGACATCTGTGGCACATCCTTCATCAAACTCGTGTTCGTATCTTTGACTCGTTTCACTGTCCAAGTCCGGGCTGAAGTCTGGGCCATCCTGGGCACCCTCATGATCTGGGATGACATCAGGATCCATGTCAATGTCTGGGTAGGCGTTGTCAGCATTGGTCTCAGCAGCCTGATAACCACGCTGATCACTTCTTGCAGTATGTTGAGGAGCAGCGTTTTGCAGGGCTGCTGCTTGGCAACGTGGTGAATGACTGATATGCCGCCGTACGGCTGTCAGTCTGGGGAATGCCTGGCCGCAGTAGTCACACTTGTTGTGCATGGATGGGTAGGTATGGGTGAGATGAGGCATGGTAAGGAATGAACCAGAGAAATCACTGGCAAGGCACACCTTGCGAAAAAAATGCAATGTTTCGTCATGGTGACCATATCATGAGCATTGTGTTGGGTGGTTGGTCTAGCGACAAGCATCACGTTGGGCAGTTGGTCTAGTGATGGGCATCGCGTTGGGCCATTGGTCTAGCGACATGAGCCATCTAACCGAATGCCAGGGTCTCCATTTTATTAACCTCGCCATTCCAGGTCTGCATTCTCTCCTCAATCCTAACCCCTGTGGCCTTATTAATGCAGGTCTTGTCTATTTTTTTTCCTTGCTGCTTGTGACCTACTGACCGCATCAAACCCGAAAACAGCACTATGCTGATGTTGTCCCAAGTTCCTGACTGTGACACACCTCAGAACACGGTGACTAGGACTGAATCCAGTTGTGGCTGGATGCGCCAGCCCAGTGAGAAGGTGCAGGCAATGATAGGTGGGCACAGCACAGCTCTCAAATTATTTACTCATCTGCTCATCCATGTTGCAGACAAGCATGATCATGCCAAATGTGCTTCTGAGAATCAGGCACGTGAAAAAGCAGTCTGGCGCAAGACATTGGCCCACAAACGTGACCAGGCAAACAAGGCAGCCAAGATGGATCCGTTCATGGTTGCAACATTGAAGACTCCTACCCCTGCTACACGAGTCCAAGCAGCAAGCCTCAACGTTGATCTGGAAAACGTGGTATGCACTACAGCCGCGATTAACATACTTCTAACCCTTGCATAGTTCACGATGAGATCAGTTGGTAGCATCCACGCTACCAATCTTACCACGTGCCCTGCCATGCTCACAGCGCCACTGAAGGTTCACCAGGGCAGAGTACCGCCAGCATCATCTGGCGCAGCAGCATACCAGGACCCGCTGGGCAACACAATGGTCAGTGTCAGCTACATACAGTCTACAGTATGTTGCTGACAAGTGGCTAGTCTGTGAAGACGACAGGTGCGCTTGGCGAGAAGCCCGCCCAGCCAGCCAAGTTGGCCCATATTGCTGGTACTGTTGACAACCAAACGACATACCAAGACTCACAGGTCAACACTAAGGTTGGTCTAAGCTATATACAAACTACGTGACTGACAAGTGGGTAGTCTGTGAATGCTACGGGCGCGCTTGGGCAGACGCCCACCCAGGCTACCAAGACACCCACCCAGGCTACCAAGACAAATGGACTGAAACGCAAGAAAGCTTATTTCAACATCGCAGATGCAAGTCCCCCCAAGAAGCAGGTTTGCGGATGGGCACCTTCGCCATATCCCTCGTAAGTTAACCTATTTATTTTCACATCACACTAATGTTCCTAACCCACCAGTGAAAGTCAAGTGGTCAGTGTCGAGCTGGGACTCGATCTCAGCCTTGTTGATGAGAACCAGACCATGGAGAATCAGGTTGACTCGAACGTTGTTGAGGAGCCGTTACCGAGCAAGCGCATGGGTCAGCCTGTGGTCTTGACAGATGAGGTCAAGCCTGATGGCCGTTCAGCACCGAGTCTAAAGACCATGGGGAGTGCTGAGTCTGTTGGCAAGACATGCGCCAAGGCTGCTGACTGTGACATAGGAATGCAAAGTATCATTCAGATGGCCATCGGAATCTATTGTGCGACTTTGCTTTCCAATGATCCATATGCACCACCTGTCAAGGAGATTGAATGGGCCAAAGCGGCTTGGGATGAGGCCTGTGGCCACCACGATGTGATTATTCTGCATGACACGGTGGTCCTGAAACTCATGAGTATTTACTTGTCATCTATAATGGTCACATCGTGCGAGGGATAATTTTGCTATCAGATCACCGCACACACATCTCATCTACGCGGTCAATTCAAGTTGAAGGCCTGTACCGTCATTGTGGCTGCATATGGGTTCAATACTAGCGCG
Source organism: Boletus rufocinnamomeus (assembly GCA_038092675.1). Classification (NCBI taxonomy): domain Eukaryota; kingdom Fungi; phylum Basidiomycota; class Agaricomycetes; order Boletales; family Boletaceae; genus Boletus; species Boletus rufocinnamomeus. Next base: position 15,755 of record JBBPQV010000617.1, read on the forward strand.
GATGAGAACGCTATTGAGCATAATCGAGCACTGTTCCTGGATTTGAAACGGGACTCAGCGTTCATATTCCGAGTATGTGGTACTTACTCCCTTGCTGTCCATCCTCACCAATGTGAGAAGAGCCGCAGCGATTTGCTCGACGAACATACTGGTATATACATGACACCTGCTATCCAGCAAGTGATCAATGCTGTGCTCTTTAAGAACAAGGGTGACGATGGGATTCAATGGGCGAAATACTACACACCTTTTCCCATTGTGGGGTTCGTGCTCACCATTACTGCGGTAGGTTTTAACTCATACAAAGGCTGTGCTACTCACTACAAAGTACAGATTGAGTGTGCTATCAATGAATGGGAGTCTGGTGTACATGAAATGATTGTTTTCAAAGAACATGAATATTTGGGCATCTTCAGGAGCCACCTGGCTTCACTGAACGAATTCAACACTGTGACAGCTGCGATACAACTGCTTCCAAGAATACTGTTAGGGGCTGAATGTACAGATATATCCAACAGTACCTACTGGGCACATGTGATTCTAATATCACATGTGCTGTGTCTAGTATATATAAAATTTCGCCTAGTTACTTGTAGGGCATCCTACTTTTGTCTTTACACATCATCTAGTGAATACCATTCGGTATCGTTCACTTGTGTGATTTTAAGGCATAGGATCTATCAACCCCTTACAACTTTTTTGAACGTTCAAGTTCAAAGTATTCACTATGAGTCAAACAGTAACTTGCAGTAGTGCGAAAATGGCAGCGACGAAGCTGCCCAGTGGTGGGGATAATCTCCCACCTGACAACAATAGTTGTCAGCCACCGAAAAAGACCACTGAGACTTGTAAAGAGTCAAAGAAGGCAAAAAAAGGAGCACAAGCTCCTTGGGTCGAGACCACCCAGCCAGAGGCTGGGACGTCTATGCCCGGAGAACTAAACATCTCCCAAACAATGAGTAGTGCTGAGAGGAGTACGGAGAGGATCACTGAAGCCATCAACAACTCGATGAGTCCATTGACTCCTCAGAACACCGAGTATAATAACTCAAGGGTCCATAACGACCCATTTTCTCCCTTGAGGACGGAAAGTCCTCTCACGCAGGTTTATACTGAAGGCGTAGTGCCTTCGATTAGGGAACCGCTCAGGGAGGAAGTCCCTGTTGACCCTCATTTGGCCCTAGCGGCTGTAAACGAGTTTCTGGACGGAGTCCAGCACCAATGGTTGGAATACGGATATGGTCCAGAAGGGTTCCATAATCATGGAATAAACCCTGGATTGCATCAAGCAATGACAATCGAGCGGTTGAAGCAAGCACTTGCTGCAGAGGGTGTTGAGGGACCAGCTAGCAGAGCTAGTAGTCCAGATGCAACAGCATCGATTAAAGTCGAGGGACAATCATCCCAGGTGTTATTTAGCACCCCGTTATGGAGGGAAAACCCTCCAGGGAAAGGTCGTACTGCACCTATTGGTGCAGAGGATAATCAGGGCAGTCTCGCCCCTAACATGTCTAATTGTCCTGCATACCTGTCTGGACGTAGTTCAGATATAATCCGACACATGTTCAGAAGGCAGAGAGGAACGGCAATTCTCCATCAGATGGCACGAGATCGCACCATTGCCGCAGGCAACGAAGCAGTGCCCCTCGGTGAACCAGGAGATCCTGGAGGAAGTAGCAATGACGACGAAAACGAGGACGAAATGTGTCCAAGAGGGAATGGAGGACGAGGCCCTCCCGGGCCTAGAAATGGAGGAAACAATCCTCCTCATCCTCATCCTCCTCCTGGGGGCAGATGCCCTGGAGGAGGGGGTCCTCCTAGGAGAGGCCTCCCGGGTGGAGGGCCTCCTGACGATCCAGACGGCGAC
>JBBPQV010000618.1:0-17605 GCA_038092675.1 Boletus rufocinnamomeus
CCGAGTGCAAAGGCAGCCGCTCGTAAGCTGCGTTGGACATGACAGGCGGAGGAAACAAATTGTGTACCAAACCCACAACGGCAACTCCGACACTCAACGTTAATTAACCTTGACCCGAACGTAGTCCAATTGATCGTTGATACGGTCTTGCATGCAGAAGCGAACACGATCGAGCCTCTTTCTGATATGCATATGGTTATTTCTAACCTATAACTGTCCTATGCTAGTACTAGTGGATGTTTGAGACCCGGTAACCAGGCCGGGTATTACTCCACAGAGTCTACACGGGACGAATAAATAAGTACGAGATACATAGCGAATCATCCATAAGGCTACATCATTTCAAGAAGACGAAGATAAAGCTAGGGATACATCAACTGGTTGGGACATTTTAAAAGTTGAACTAATTAGGTAGACCAATCCTGGCCATATCCTCGAGAACTGGCCTGGCTCAAGGCAGAGTCCACGTTGCACATCAAGTTGTAATTTTGGCCATGGAACTGAGAAACGGAGTAGGCTGACTGTGCATCAAACTCGACAGTAGACTGCCAATGTTTGGGCCTGCGAGATGACTCGGCGGAATAACCTGAAAAATGATGAGCACGTCGATTACGTGTAACCGGACCAACTTGCCCATGTGAGTAGATGTCGCGTCTTTGGGGTCGATGAGGGCGCGCGTTTCATGCGGGTTCGGACGAACAACCGGGGCTTCTCTCGACTTCCTGATCTCCGAAGCAGCCAAGAGCAAATTGATGGCTTTGGATGCAAGCAGACCTATTAGCCCACCTTTGGAGTAATATATCCACTACATACCTTTTCTCAGGATCTCCTGCCGCGTTTGTAGCTCCTCTCCAGTAAGCTCGTTGATGACCTCCCGGAGTGTGTTGAAACATTCGCCCTCGTTTGCTCGATACTGCCGTTGCGAAATCGCTCTGCTTTGTCGAGGCATTGGTGAGCTTGGACCAGATGGAACAAGAGCGTGGTGTGAGGAATCCATTCAGATTGAGTGGTCGATCTTGAGCTCCAATGGTTTGTGTTAGTCAGAGACCCGAGGGTTAAATACATTCTCTTGCTACATGTGAGACGTGCATGCGCCACAAACGCAGAAAACAAACGCGCACTGCTAATGTGATTCTGGGCAACTGCTTGCGGCGGTCCGTTCATTGTCCTGGTCCGAGGGACTTCATAAATGTGATGGCCGGTCCTCGTTTGCTGTTCTTTTGAGCAATGATATAGTCTTTGTTAAGCTTAGCCCACGGAATGGACAAACCGGCGAGACCGAAATTCACCGAATCGCTAGGGAACATGAGTTGGGAGCCAATCAGACCGTCATCGTCGCATGCGGAACGTTGTTAGCGTGCGGGAATAAAATGTAGCCGGACCCACCTCGGCTCGTTGTTCCGTTTTGCCATCATCAGAAACGTTGCCACTGACCAGAAAAAGGAGAAAGGAGACCCGGCCGAGGATCAACGTTTCACCTTAGCGGATCCACTCGAAAATCCTTAGGGCCCAGCCTCAAGTATGTCTAGTTGGTGATTTTGAACCACGTTGGCCGCATAGTTCAGGTGCACTGAGCAGTGAGCAACGTCCGTGTATGTCCACATGGTCGGGGCCCGTGCACCAAGTCTCGAGCATTCGAAAGTTTCAAAACTTGGCCCATTTCCGATATGTTCGCAGTAACTTGTCCAACTTGATCAGTACGTTTTTTTATACCTTCGTTGGACAAAGAATATGATGAGTCCATGTGATGGTGCTAGCTCAAAATTCTAGTAGCTTCGGCATGTGGCCATGCCCGTGATCGCGAGAGCGTAACCAAGTTTCCCTCGGCGGCCATCCAAGGCTTACAGCCTCAGTCCGTGTACACGAGCGCTATGGTTGATCTAGATCTTCTTTACACGCGGATCTCTTCTGTAGAGGAGTGAGAGCACGTTACGGTAAGTATGTATGGGTTTTAGTTCCCGTGTATGTCATGTCATGGACACGGGCCTCATGAAGCCGTGAACCTTTATGTACAGGTTCACAGACACTTGCATCGAGTATTGAAATACAGCAAGTCGGCCACGTTTCTTTCTACCCCTGAGGTTCACGTGGAACCAACGCGCATATCCCTGCTGGGTGATATGTTTGCTTCCCGAACTCTTTGTACCTACTATCGCTGGTCAGCGATATCAAGTGATCAGGATCAGCACCCGCCATCCCACTTCTCACGTGGGTAATGTAAGTATGGTAACGTGTTGTAAGAATAGCGTTGGGAGCTTGTAAATCGGATCAAGACACCTAGAAGCAATCAGCACTTACGGATCGGTGCCTCCAAGTGTGTTGGTCACCATGGCGTTATGGAAATGCAGACAGATGGCCCAGCCGTAGTGCATCAGAACGTGCAGAAGCATGATCCCCTAAAAATCACTCAGTACAGGTTTTACCGTGCGAGATGTTTCATGCGACGCGCTCAGTGTCATTCCGAATCGCAACGTGTTATTACCAAAGTCAAACAAGTCCATGTGTCAGACCGGAAATCATTGGGTATGGTGCACAGTGATCAGGAAAGCATCCGGAACCAATAGAGGATGTCAATATAGAGGTTCAAACAGGACGTACTGCAGACATGAATGCCCCATTGAGGGCATCACCATCACGACAACATTGGAGTCAGACCCCAATGAGCCTCGCACTGCCACTGGAAGTCTACAATATTGTTGCGCCTAGACAGACGCCGGCAAGAACGAAATGGAGCATGTTGACTCCACTCTACCCCACACGAACATTATGCTGCCTGGTTTCAGAGTGCTACTAGTGGCCAGAACGCAGAATACACTTACACCAGATGAGGAGGGTTGTCATTGTCTTGTATGATATGTTGCTTGCCTGGGCTCACTGGCAGCCTGCCACTAGCTATAGTACGGAATGCCGAGCTTGACGGTCAAAGGATCAACGGCTTGTGAGACAAATTTCCCCACATAATGGTGAACCTGTCATTACGAGACTCGGTCAGTGGACAAATCTGACCTACTGGGGTCATTAAAGGGGGGGCGTGCGCCGTACCGTGGCTTGTGACACCTTCGCACTGGTTCGTCTCAGGTCACACCCTTTGCCCTCAGACTTGCTCTTGCAAAACCAACGCTGCAGTCATCGTACAGTCTGTTGACGAAGAAGATATCCCGACATGGATGTTCTGCAAGCAATACACGGTCAGTTAGACGAGTATCTCGGCAAGGTGCGCTTGTCGCTTCCCAGGTCCGATGGCGCAATCGTATCTCATGATGATGCCTTCGTCCCAAACAGATATCCCTTTTGGTCAGTCCTGTCTCTCTTTCAGACTCTTCTTATAACGAATTGGCTTGGTTGCAACAGCCAGGTGATCTCGAAACCCCATTCTCGAAATCCAGTGTCGTCAATGTCATCCCAGGCCCACAAGATATTCTTCTCATCGATGCCGTCGTCTCTGAGAAAACCACTCAGCTTTCCACTCTTGCGTTGCAGATGGCGAACGTAGACAGCACTATTCGGAAGCTCGCTATGATCCGAGCTAAACTCGAGGAGAACAGCGCTCACGTCCGCCAGTCGTTACTCGCTCACCAGGCGCTCACTGCACCCGCTCGTCGAATCCCTCCAGAAGTGTTGGGTGAAATCTTTCACCATTGCGTGTCCAAAACACCGTATATCACCCCAAGGGATGTCGAGTCTCCCGTGGTGCTCACCCAGGTGTGCCGTCATTGGCGCGCTGTAGCAATGTCCACTCCTCGCCTCTGGTCCTCCCTCTCCATCTATCTTCAGAAAACCGTCTGCGAGGGGTATCGTAGCGGGTGCGAGGCTTGGCTGGCCAGAGCCAAGAGCGTCCCTCTCACCATCCGAGTCCTTAACGACATTAACATGTTTGCTGCAGACTCGACACTGGTTTCGTCTGTAGTATCCTGGCTCCGGCCATTCATCGCCCACTGCGGCGATCTCTGGTGGCATGGCCCTTCCTTACCCACTCTCTTCATCTCAGAGACGGAGGCGGAGACTAATCTTCCCCTCGAGCGTCTCCGTATCACCTCCCACCGAGACACACCCTCTATCCACCTCCCTGGACCCGCCAAGCGCCTCCGTTCTGCAGCTCTTCAATGCCTCAACTACGACTTACAGTCTCTCAACGGCATCGAGCTGCCCTGGGACTACTTGGTCGAGTTGAACATGCACTTTGCCTTGTTCAGTAGTACATTGTTCGTCCAGCTCCTCACGCGCTGCATTCGCCTCCGCACCGTCGTCGTCTCGTGTCTCTGCGCAGACGAAGACCAACTCACCGCCTTACGCACGCTCTCACCAGGGTCAATCACACACCCTTTCCTGCGCCGCATCGAAATCAAAGTGATTCGAGCGGGGCTCGACGTAATCTTTGGCGCACTCACCCTACCTGCACTCGAAGAACTCGACATTTGTTTTTGTTATCGCGAACGCGACGCATGGCCGCATGCATCGTTTATGGAGATGATCGGGCGCTCGCGATGTGCGTTGAAGCAGCTGACGGTGCGATCGAACAAGAACGCGGTGCCGTATTTCAAAGAATATATGGAGACGATGCCGGGGTTGGCCGTTTTGACGTCCGTACCTGACCCACGGTCACGATGAGTTTCTCGGTTTCTCGGTTTCTGATCTATCCAGTGTTTGGGGAAAGGGAACACCGGGATGGCATGTGCATGATATACGCGTCTCTTTTCTTATTGCTCCGCAGCCGTACCTTTTCGGTATCGTCATGTGCGTTATAATACTTCTCATATCGCTGGACCGTCGACTGTTATGTACTCATCTTCTTGTCGTATCATGTGTAGGATATATATATATTTCTCAGACTAGCATACGATCGAGGGTCTCGTTTCAATGGGAGCCCGAGCGGCGACGAGCGTCGCGTCAGAAAAGTGTTGAGCGAAAGGCATGGACAGTAGGAATTTTGAAAGACCTGTTCAGTTTCGTTTAGTCTCCCCAAACCAGACCTTGTGAAACTTCGAAATCAGAAGACAGTCGTTCCGATCATACGAAGAATTTCGTTCGAGCATCTAGGTGATGTTCTGACCAGCATCACAAAATCAATGTACATGTATACACTTGGCGAAATGAGTGGTAATACGATGAAAGATGGCAGTATGGATTGAATGTCACGGTCCCGAAGCTTTACAACCCCGATCTCTGCATCATATATATTGACAGTCCGCAGGAGCCTCGGACACCGTGATCCGAATTGCATGGCATATAAAATACAAAAACAAAAACAAAAAAAGGACCATTTCGAAGTCCCGCCTCCGAGATGTCCAACCGCGCCCGGGGGTATCATCGTGATGTATATGCGGAACTCGAAGATGCATCGATGAGCCACGGAAGAGCAAACATGTCAATCGAGAGCCTCGTTGAAATACATACATGAAAACGACATGGTGGGAGAACGAAGGTGAGCAAGACTGCAACGGATGAGTTCGCCGCCAACATTCAGCTATCAGAGAACTCACCATTGACGAGCGATTCATTGTCAATCACCACGTAGACGTTGCTGCGGATGTAGGCGGGTTGTGACCAGACACTTGAACGGACATTGGCGGCTCAAAGTCCCTCCCTGTTAGTATCTGCCCTTGAAGAATTTTGCCCATGTGCGTCTGCGTGAAGGGTCGCCCTCTGTTCCGAATGGCAAGCAGCGCCCACACGAAAGGCAGCGGCGAACCTGAAAACCTGATTTCGCTCTCTTCGAAACTACCAGGGATGTTGAATAGATTCCACCGGGTCGTTGGCTCGTTCGGCAAATCCTTCGTGGGTACGTCGAGGAAATGACATAGCCGGAGGTACGCTTGATAGTCTGTGAAATAGGACTGCCCAGCGAACACGTTGAGCTGGTCGATCAGAGCCCAGGGTGGAGTCCAGTCGGAGGGCAGGGGAGGGATGGCATAGAGTTTGAGATCGTCGGACGGTTTCATTCGCTGGGATGTACGGGGTGCGTACACATGGAGGTGGACATATTCGCTTAACCTGATGTTTAGCATCAAGCGGTCGGCCTCGAATGGGCTCAGTAGAACGAGTAGTTGGTCGTGGTCCTTGGAGTTCTGACGGGACAGAATCCACTGGACAGGTCGTAGGTATTGATCCATGGTTCCTTGAGTGGACTCGGGTATGATCGTCTGGCAGAAATCTGCCGTCGCCAAAATAAATGGGCACCAGACGTCTGCTTCGCAAGCAACTACAGAACCCTTTTCCAGCATCGTGAAGACGGGACGAAAGGCGCTACCAGAGTGCAATGGGGGGATGACACCAGTCTTGACGAATTGGATGACGTCCGGATGAAGATAATGTTCCGCCGGTTCTGCCTCGGGAGGCAGCTCCAACTCTCGTTCGCGCTCCCGCTCGCGGTCCACCTCCCGTTCTTGTTCTTCTTCCATCTGTGCGTTAGGGAGTGATAGAACCCCAAGGTCTTTGCAGCGTTGGCGAATCGCCGGGTCCAGCATCGACAAAGTACTCTTAGTGTCGCAGGGCGCATAGAGATGGGCCAGTGATTTGAGTTCTAGCTGAAGCCACGCATCCGACAGCTGATCTAGTCCAAGCTGATTGTTGCAAAAACGGGTCCAAGCATCGGATCTCGATTTATGGCTCATGCCCTGTTGCGCCCAGTGAGGAGCCCGTCGCCGTATATCAGCCCAGGTCTCGTGTATTGCCCAGCATAAAATGTCGACGGTAGCAACTCGGGTGTTCGGATCTTTTTTGCCGACCACAGCACGGATGCTCTGATCAACCTCGAGCGGCGCAAAAAACATGACCGAGTGACCATGACCTAGCTTGCGCATCCGCATGCAACCTGAAACCCGCAGACAATGTGAGGTTCATGGAGTGAATCACGGTGCCAAAACGAACCTTGCACCAGATGATCCTTCGTGACCTTGGGTCCTAGTGTGACGGCTGCTCGCGACCCGATAGGGAATTTGATGTCGGTACCCCTTGTGTGCGCATGATCCAGATAAATAACGCAGCGATCTAACTGCTGAGAAAGTGGTGATGATAGCATCGGTTGAGTGACGCCATTTCGTGTGAGCATGATTAATTCATCATCCTCGTCGAAATAGATAGCACCAGCAGTGTCGCGAGCAATGTCGAGCCATGCTTTAGCAACGTGGTGATTGGAACGATCGAGTATCTGTGCACCAACATCCAAAAAAACACGAATTGCGGGCTGTTGCTCGACTACCATTTGGAGTAATCTAGGCGTGGTCCATCGTTCGCCATTCTCGTGAGTCACCATGTAGGAGTCATTTTCAGGCTGAAGCAGATATGCGAGAACCCTGGCATTGGTTCCCTTGTGGTGGTCGAGGTCGCGTTGAGCAATAGACAAGGGTAACAGCCATTGACCATCGTTCGTACCCGAAAATCCTGGCACTTAGTTTAGCGACCGGATTGAATGACACAGGACGAACTCTGGGCTCACTCACCGGTTATAACCTTTTCCCGTTTCTCTGCTAAATCCCAGCTGGACGCTGACAGTTTCGACGGAAATTCTTTCGCTTCCTGTGGGAACACCACTCGTGACAGGTAGAAGTCTATCGTTGCTTGATTTCGAGTGAACAGCGGGAATATAACATTGTCCCATTGCTCCGATGACTTGAGGTTGATCTCGCGAAGTTCCCAAAGCGAGTCTGGAACAGACTTGTAATCGTACTCTGTGACCCAAAGCGCGTATTCCGTGGATGGATCATCCTGGTCCAGCAAAATTTCGAAAGAAATCCTCAATTGCTCCTCGCTGAGGCCAGCATAGTAGTATGACAGACATGTGAGAATGATGGTGATATCTGGATGGCCGAACTGGGTGTTGGGTGCGGGGACATCTTTGGCCCGATACGGGACGGCAAGCTTTGTGGAGCTCGGGGAAAGGTCGGAGTCTCGCGACTGCAGGGCAAGGCCATAGTCAACACGCCATCTCCGCTCAGAAAAAGTGAACAAGAGCATGTTGGAGGCCATGAGACCTCGGAGTAGTAGTAGTCCATTCCAGAGATAATGGTGGTGAGAATACTTATCCTCCACCATCTTGGCTGTATCGGGAATTTGGAAGACATTTTCATCGGATATGAAACTCCGGATTGCACTATGCAATGCTGCGGAGACATGTTGAAAGTTGAAATTGGGAAGCCGCCCAGCCATGACGTCTCCCGCAATCAACGATATGAGGCGTCGGCCAACATCGGAAGCTCGCACGATGCGAATGTGGGGAAACGATCCAGGGGGGTCGCATTCATACTCCATGGAGTTGGGGTAGTTTCTTGAAAGGGAATATGCATGCTTTCTCACGAGCCTGAGGACCTGCTGAGTGATCGTCCACCGATCAGGGTAGCCGTCCATATGTTGCTGGAGGCCAATTGTGTAGATGAGTTGGAACCGGGCATGAAGGATCTCGTCGCTCTCATCCAGGATATCTCGAACATGAGAATGAATCCATTTCTGAAGGTGAAGCCACTTGGATGCACTGTCCAAGGCATCGCGGGCATCCCTGCTGTGTTCGTCATGTTGGCTCGAGCGGTTGGGCGACCGGCGCAGCCATCGAACCACGCTATCCACAAGGCTGACTCCCGGAAGCTGGGGTTCAACGTTCAATATTAAGCTGAATCAACGATCATTGAGATAATTATTTACACTCACCGATTTGGGCGACAAGATGGACTTCGATATGATTTTCTGCAGGTTCGGTAAGGGATCATCCGCAAGTTTGCCTTTCCGAATCTGCTCATCCACACTCATCAACTTGAGTGACAGGACGTGTTCCGGCTGCACAACTAGAATTCCATGTTCAGCCATGCACTGAGACATGATCGTGTGTAGATCATCAACTTGAAGACTGGTTACCTCGCCACTGCCATCGTATTCGGGTGAACGAGAGAAGGGCAGGGGGTATATTGGCCTGTTTGTGAGCCCGCCAAGGCGAGCAGCCAGTAATTCGAACGTCTGGATTGTCAACACTTTTGGGACAATTACACGGACGAGCTGATTTCCATCCGAAAGAGCGGCAGAAACGATGGGGATGATCACGGATGATTTCCCTTCACCCATGTTGACCTGCATGACAGTGTTTTCCCCGGATTGTGGGGACATCATCTCCATTGCAATTTCCGCCTGAGCGTGACGAATAAGAAAATTGCCTTGAATCTGTTTCAGGGCAGGAGCAACGTTAGTAGAGACAAGCGCTCGGACAGCGAAGACGCACCTGGATTAACAGCCAATCCGGGTAGTCTGCAGGATTCCACCCGTCACATCCCTCGTTCTCTAGTTCCTCCAAAAACTCTTCCTCGAGACCGTCCAGGGCAAATCGGAGCAACCTCCGGGAACGTTGAAGATCCAAAAGCAGTAGAGCTAATGAGATCAAGCATTTCTTCCACACTCCAGGTAGGTTGATCAGCGAGGTGGATGCGAGAGATCGCAAGAGGAAATCTGCCGTAATCGGCGGCCATTCACCTAACCGATTGAGTGCTTGCTCACGTGGATCGGCTGTTGGACCCAGATTCTGTTTGAGAGCGGCCAAACCGTCCATGTAGTTGATTCTGCATTGTGCATAGTGCTTCTTCAGTGTCTCAATGCGATTCTCTCCCGCAACTGTGTGAGTCACTCGGGACTCCTCGCGAGCACGTTGTGCGCTGGTATCAAGGTGAGTGAGGTATTCCTGCTGAAATGATGGGCCGGTTTGAAGGGACGAGAATAAATGATGTAGCGTGGGAATGTTATCCGACAGTGTCCTGCTACCCTTGTGACTGTCGCGCAGCAAAGCACAACGAGGCGGTAGTGTTGGCGCCGGCCGGTTTGAAAGCAGCTGATCGAGTGTGATCTGCAATGGTATACCCTCGTTGGGAATATATCGCAGAGACGATACCGGACGCAGAAGAGTGGGTAGTCCAGGGTCTGCGAGCACGCGCATGAGGTGCTCCTTGAGATGGAAGTTACGGCAACAGCTGGAGAAGAGTTTTTGGAGGCTGGCCGTTAAACCTGCCACGTCCCAGTAACGGGCATCCAGCGAGACTGTCGCGAGAGGGGTATCAGATGACCAGTCCTTCAGCAAGTGTTTTACGGCATCATCGACACTACGCTTCTCCAGGTCCCAATCCAGATACGGTTCCTTGAAGCGAGACCTGCTAATATGGTGCCGCAAGACCTCCTCTGTGGGACGATATCCATCCGAAATCTTGCAGCCAACATTGATTGGTGGATCACCTGAACGAGACTGTGATTGTGTAGCGAATGCTATAAGCATTGAAAGGAAGGCGGCCTGATGGCATGGTGAACAGTATGCCATCGTGGGAAGGAGGAATATCAGCTGAAAGCACTGACGAGTTCCCTCCCTCTTCTCCAGGATGTTATATACCCTGATCATTAGTGTCCGCACAATATCGGGATGCGACTGTATTCCCGAACCGTCGTGCAGGGGGGGTTCTGTAACACTATCCGCATGCATGTTGTCGCTCCACAGTTCTGCCCAGTTCGATATATTATTCATAGTGGGAACATTAATGGACCAGCGGTGAACAGCAGATGCTGCAGCGGAGGCGATATTCTCAAGCTCCAAGTCCGGCTCCGGTGTCAAGTAGTCCGTATCCTCGCAGTCCCCCGGGGGAGTCAGTCCAGTGACATTCGAGGGAAACAGATACGCAGCTCGTCGCTCTGCACGTTCTTGCGAAGCGCGTTTGTGCGCCAAGCGAGTCCCGTAATATCTACTTCGGATTGCATCATCGGCAGCATTGATTTGAGGATATTGGGTTGTAGTCCCGGGGTCGTCCGAGTCACCATGAGTTTTGGACTTTATGATAGACCGACACCGAGCTGACTGTAGGAGACAAAGTGCTGCTTGAGCACCGGTTTTGCCTGTCAGTGGATCAGGCATGTGGCAACTAGTCGCGGCATGCAGAAAGGCAAGATATCGCGTGCTCTTGAAGCTGCCATTCCCCGTTAAACAGCCCAGTTCGGTATCCACATTATAGGTGTGGTAGTGTAATGGCTCATCCGATTCGGTAAATAAAGGGAAATTTATGTGAGCCCGAAACTGATCATTGTCATGCTTTTTGGGGGAACCATTTGGTATGATGATGCATCTGGGGATAAGTTCCTCTGGAAAGTGGGTTTTCTGTCGGAGAACAAGGAGGTTCTCTAAACCGAACAATGCCCCGATACATGATTGATTCTCGTCGTAAACCATGTTCTTGAAGTCACGGGACTCTAGTTCTGCCCGCTCATTGACAAAAAAGGACAATCCGTAGCGGGGCAACGCAATGGACAGTCGTAGCACGGACACACATTGGAGAGAGTTGATGGAAGACGTGGTAATCAGGAAGTTTCTGGAAAGACCCTCCGAGTATTTGTCGACTTGGACATTGTTGAGACACTTGAAACACTGCGAAACCATTTCCCAGGTTGGGCTTCGGATATCGACAAGGGTCTCACGACCTTTGTACATACGATATTGTCCAGATGCGAAGTCAATCCTCCAGTTCTCTGAAGATTGTTCCCAAGGCTGCTCGAGAGGGCGTATCTCCATGATCTCTGTGGACAGATTCAACCAATGAACATGTCCATGAACGAGCGCTGGTGGGAGGTCTTGGGACAGTTTGCTCGAAGGAATCAGTTCAAGAATCTCATTTATTTGACTGCATTGCGCTCGAACCACCAGGTTGTCGTCTCGCAGCGAAAAGTGAACCTGTGCGTATTTGAACCATCGTGATTATGATTATGTCACGCAGGGGCACACACCTTGTGCTCGGACGTTGTGGCAAAGGTCGTGAAATCCATTCCTGGGAGATTGGATGGTATGAGAAAGAAACCTTGCTGCAAACTCTGATCAGGAACATGGTGTTAATATCGGGAGGTGCAGGATGTACACACATCATGAAAGATTCGCCCGCCTTCTGGGGAGTCCCTAACCGCACGTGGCAATCCACCTAATGGTTGGCCACCCACTCGAAGCACACCATTGAGCAGATTAAGGTGCACTGTTTGCGACTGTTGGTCCCCAGTCGCTTTAGTTCTGCATATAAACCAACGAGCGTTGGGGTGCTGTAATTGCTCCCATCTGTGACTACTTGGCTTATGGTGAGCGAAAATCTTGCCAACTGCGAGGTCTATGCCGTAATCTGACACATGCGCGAGCATTAACTCTCGTAAGATCCCCTCGAGAGCATGGGCGAGACGACAGTCTCGTTGAAGGAGTAGTCGTGAATACTCGTCATCGACAACTGAAGAGATAAAGTCAGCTGAATCATGAGGGTATTCGAGTTTCAGGGATTAGACATACATTCGCGGAGTGCAGATATTAAGAAGGCGCAAGAGAGTAGCGCATCAACATCCTCTGCAGAATGGAAGAGCTCGCGGAGAGTAGTAGGGTCAACATTAAATGTGCTTCGACAGGTAGCAGCCATGTCCTGCAAGAGATTGCTGCGTTCTTCATTTGTAGGTGCCATTGCCAGGTTGTATGATAGCTCCTCCACCCAGCTGAACGCCTTCCTGCGTACACTTCGAAGGAGTGCCATGGCTCGCTCCGTGACACCTTGACTGGGACTTGATGCAAGCACCCGAGTGAGTAAGAGAGAGATGGTATTCATCATCACCGAGTCGATTGAGCCAGCCCCGACCTCCAAGAACAAACTGTCCAGCTCATCCAGAAGGGCGTCACAAAAGGACGAGTCCTGAAGCTCTTTATGCCACGTCCACGTCCCTGTATTCAAATCGAGCGGTCCGACTTCAAAGGCTGCCTGGGCGAGGAGGTAATGAACATCGTGACGACGGAAGTTGAGAGTTCGACTGCGCAGCCCCCTCAGGATATTAAACCACTGAAGTGATCCACCACTGCGCAGGTGCGCAAAGGCAAGGAATTCGTCAAGGGAGAACTCCGTGGGACAGTGCGCTTGAACAGCCAAGACGTCGTTGGAAGTGTGAGAGGTAGAATTCACATATTTTTCCAGAGAGTCGGATTCAATTTTGTATGCGATGTTCAACGAAAGCTGCCCGTGATTGAGGCACTCTTTTGCCTGCCATGTTGAGAGATGGCCTGTTAGGGCACCTCCCTCACGTCTGAGATGTCGGATCGCATAACGTAATGTTGGGCTATTTCGAGATCGCGAATCCCCCGCGTAAAAATAGGAAAAGTGGATCTGGAACGAGAGTGGTGGCCCTTCGCGGTGGACAAAGTAGGGACGCAATATAGGAGCACGCGCCAGGAGATTGGCTTCTTCTTCTTGTTCTGCATCAAAAGAGTGACGTCCATTGATGGGATAGCACAAGTAATACAGAATGCGGGAAGTGGCAGAACGCCAGATACGAAAGCACAGCGGGCACTGTAATTCGAAGATGACGACTTTGGCGTGTGATGACAAGGTAGGAAATGGTGATTGAGAAGCTTCTGGGCACACAGCTAGCCATGGCCCAGACGGCTGCCGTTGATATTCGTAGTATCGATCACGGGTACCTGTGAGACCGGCTGCTTCTCGCTGCAGGCCAACATGTCCAGCGATCTTTTCCATCGCGTCGTGGTCAATGCGAGCCTTGAGTTGCTGGAGATGTTGGGATTGGTCATAATAACGGACAGGGAAACTGTCTTCGGTGAATTCATTCGAAAGTACAGACCATCCCAGACGTGATTGAGACTGGCGCACAGAGAGGTACTGGTACGCACGAGAGAGACGATGGAGGCTGGTTGTCTTGTGCAAGAGCAGCGTTTCCAGGAATGCGATCGGAATTTCAGGGGAGTAGTCGGCGAGCATGGGAATCTCCTTCATGATTAGCTTGTCGAGTGCGACAAAAAGCTCAATCACTGTCAGGAACATGATGGATTTTTCTTCTGAATTTTCGGACAATCGGCTGCTAGTGCTAGCCTTTATCATGTATTTATCCATCAAAATCTCGAGCTGTGCGCATGCATCGTCCACATTCGTGACCGAGGCAAACCAATCGTCAATGCCCTGCTCAACCGATTGCTCGACGTCATAGAGAGTGATGTCAGGGTCGGCATCATATGCTTCTTCAAAAAAGGACCCATTCGACGACAAGAAATCATCGATAGTGCCGCGGCGATGATGGCTGGGATGGAAAGAAGTACCGAGGGGTTCGTGGCCAGAATTCGCAAGAGCACTGCGAATGTATTCACGACTGTCCAGGAACGAGAGCTGTGTGTCCCTGACGAGTTCTTCCTGTGAAGGATTTCGAAATGGAGATGGGCGGGCGCTCAGTTGCATCCACCTGTCGTCCAGCATTTCTTGAAGGTAGGCGCAAGTCTTTAGTGCAATTTGGGAGAGCCAGTCGGGGATAGGGGAACCAAGCTTGCCTAAACGTCGGAAAATCGTAGATGACATCAAATGAAGCAGATCGCTGGAAAGATTTGTATTGTTTGCATCCCTGGCCAGGGTGCACATAAAGAACAACATGAATCGTTTGTAGGAAGCACGTCCAAGAGGACAACGATCAACAGACGTCTGGATTGCGACCCTGATCAGAAGCCAAAGAGGCGAACGACGCCAATCACCCTTGGCTCTGCCATTGTCGAGCGGCCACTGGCCAACATTATCGCGAACACGTTTGGTGATGCGAGGAACATCGGCAGTGCGACCAACGCATCGCAAAATACCAGTGAGCAGCGCGGTGATATATTGCGGACGAGTGGGAGGGGGGGGAGGAAGATCCGAGTCGACAGCGTTGGGGAGAGAGAGAAAATTGGCGAGTTCGAATTGAAAGTCTCCATCGTCAAACATCTCGTTCGGAGTCTCGATGGCCGAGCCAGGATACGAACATATCAGAGACCCCCCAGTTGTCTCTACAGCATCCCTGC
Organism: Boletus rufocinnamomeus; assembly: GCA_038092675.1. NCBI lineage: Eukaryota > Fungi > Basidiomycota > Agaricomycetes > Boletales > Boletaceae > Boletus > Boletus rufocinnamomeus. The sequence goes on from JBBPQV010000618.1 coordinate 14,798, forward strand.
GTGGGGACACCTCGAATGATTCGAACACTGTACAGTTCTCCCGCCTCGTGAGAACAATGGCTGCATATTGAGGTCGAACGAAAAACGTAAGGATATCTGCAGATTGTCAACATGGATCTATAGGGAACCAGTGAACATACCTCCAGTTTGCATTCCACGCAGCTGGGAGATGACGTGACCTTTGTCCAGGCTCTCAGACTGGATGGAAGCTTGCAAGTTGTCTAGCATCTTTGTGATGCGATACCACTGAGGTTCAGAGGTTTCGTAGATACGTGTGCTGTAAGCATGGGCAGCAGTGCACACTGCACGAGCTAGTGAACGATCGTTCTCTAGGGTATAGTCGTTGTCGCGGGGAAGCTCGACAGGAAGAAACACATGGGTAACAGCATGATGAAATGATGGAGAAGTATGGATGAACGCCGGTGAACTGGTCGTTTCAGGACCGAGGTCATTAGTGGTCGAAGTTGTAGACATGGTGGTATTAGAGCGAATGCAGGTTGTTGAACTCAGTGGTCACGTTCCTTCCTCATTTACTTACTACTAATACTAGTCCCGGACCCCAGCCTGCTACACTGACTCTTATGACTCTGAGCACCGTCATGGATCATTCTTCAACTGCCACAGGAAGATACATCTTCACGGTTATCGATAGCTTGAGAGTGGCAAGATGTAAAACAGCCCCGAACGACAGGATTGACGAGACTGTCAACCTCTTCGATTTACAGTGTCATTTCATTTCTTATCTTATTCCCGACCGAAATCTCGTGAGTCAATGTTCTTGGTGAATATACATGTGGTTGGGAACTTGTCTAGGCTCTCGTGACCGAAGGACACGTACAGTTGCGGACACGCAAAGCCAACCAAGTTTGTAACATGAAAATAAGAGTTTTTTAGGACAAACTGAGAGTGGATTTGGACTCAGACAGTGGAAAGGAGTCTAAAAACAGTGGTCCGAAGTTTTTCCCACGACATTTTTCGTGCACCAAATTTTTGGCTGATTTCCAAAACATTGTGTACCCCTTTTTGGGATTGATATTGCATTGAGATACCAAAGGTCCCATGCTGCCCACCAGTATCCACTCTGCCGCCTTCCTGCCCAATCCTAGACATGATAGGAACTCAATCAACATTCCATCTTCCCTCTTAATCATCATGATCCCTGTAAGCTTCCAGCCAAACTTGACATCATCCAACATCTCCAGCTCGATCTCATTATCAATATCAAGGTTGGATTCTCCAAGTTCTTCAATCTTCTGTTCATATTCTTGTTCATAACTGATCTTTAGCCTGTCAAATTCAACAGCAAGCTGCTCAGCTTCGGAAAGTTGCATTGTTCTGAGTTGGAACACTTGGTATTGGCTGCAACTTGAGGGGACTCTCTGAGAAATCAATGGCAATGCCAGTGACTGACAATGGTTTTGCATCTTTTTCTTTGGCTGACCTCCAGGCATGATAATTGTGTATTAATCAGTAGTGTAATTCAACCATTTATTTCTCCCTTTTCTGACAACTCTGACAAATATTTTCTTCATGGAATCATTCACAACTTGGAGAAAGGAGTCATTTGCACATTTTTTGGGATTTTTAGTGATTTTTTTCATGTCATGCCAAATTTTTGGGGGTAAATTTCTGTTATGATCCATACTAGGCAGATGCTGAAGGGATGTGATTGGCAACACTGCCTCTACAACAAGAAAGGAAAAGGGAATAAGGAAGAGGAAGCGGTGAGTGGAGATGTGAAAGGGTAGGAGGGAAGCTCTCAGTGGATAGGATCCTTCACTAAGGATACGGGACTAGACTCCAGATGGATTGTACTTGGTATGGCAACCAAGCAGTTGACCTATCTTCCAATACATGGTACTTGATGATGAGCTACTGGGCGAGGTTGGATAACTGTCTAGGAGCGGAACTCAAGTCTGACTAGAGGTCAAAGACGAAGAGATTAGAACTGCTGTTCGTGATCTCTCATTGCTGTATTTATACTAGCTATGTATGTGCATGGACCATAAGGGTCTAGGGTAAGTGTGTGAGAGTGAGTACTAAATACGGGAAGATTAAATAAAGAAGAGAAGAGAAGCGATGGAGATTAAAAGGAAGGTGGGTGTGGGAATACATGTGTTAGCAGCATGGGGAATGGAAGCGTAAGTAATGGAAGATCAATTGGGGGGAATGAAAGATGAGATTGGGAGATTGGATCGGGAGATCCAGATCAAGATCTAATTGGGGGATTACGTAAGTAGATTGGTTAGGATTGAGTGAAAGGGAGTAAGCGAAAGGTGAGATCATAACAATTTCCCTGTATTGAAGAATTTCAAAAATCGGCTCATGCAGTCACCTCACATATACTCCTGGTAGCACAAATATATGGTTTCCAAGAGCTATCGTTGTGTTGTGATGCTCATAAAAAATCATTGAGTAAATTGGTTGACTTTGTGTGTCTGCAACTGTATGGCCTTCTATGGCTAATGGACCATTGTAAATTATGATGAATCATTTTTAGGGTCAATAATATAGTGGACAAGTTGTCAGCATATGTTGAACTGGATGCCAGCTGAGAACTAGACGGTCACCAGATTCAAGACAGAGGTCTCCCCTGCTTTGTGTACCAAGGTAGGTGGAATGTAGGGTTCATTACTCATTGTAGGAAGGGAGATTGAGTTATTTCACACTGTGGGAAGTAAATCCACTTTTAATCGGTGACTGATTCACTGATCGCTAAAAATACAGTGAAATGATCACTATTTTGATGTCCACTTCTTAGGCAATACCACGGGTCAGGGTTATCTGCATGGGTCACATGTATGGGTA
>JBBPQV010000619.1:0-17600 GCA_038092675.1 Boletus rufocinnamomeus
GTAATAGTTTGAATTTACATATAGCTAATATAAATGAGAAATTTCATATACTTTGATACTCTGTGTTTATAATGTCTAGTAATTTCAAATGAATCTTAATTAGCATTCTTGTAAATAATAATTATATAGTAATAACTCAAATCTTGAATAAATGTATGAGATACCAATAAATTCCACAGCCAATAATATAAGTAAATTTTGAAGGTGATTTAAATTTACATTATTTATGAAGCAAGAAAAATGTCATGCTGATGACAGCTACAGTAGGATATGTAATGTGGTGACTAGAGAGGACCTTGCATTTCTTGTGGGAGGGCTTCTTGTTTGACTGGGGAGCCTGGGACAGTGCTGAAGATTGGGAAGAGGTGCAAAGAGATGAATCTGGTTGCTCCAAACTCCATCCAGTATAATGTCCCACCTGCAATATTTTTTCAGATGCTTAAAATAGCTCAAGCATGTCCTCAAAATAGTCTAACTGACTGCCACTAGTAATAGAAAGCATGCCTAGAAGACTAGAGGCAGTGATAAAAGCAAAGGGAGGGCATACAAAATATTAAAATTATAGAATAGAAATGTTGCTCAAAAAAGTATTCCAATGACATATCATTTTAATATGGTTATATCTCAGTGCCACGGCAACCACATCACATGACTGAGGGCTTAGAGTCAGGGCAAGGGCTAGAGCTAATGCCTTTTGGTTCTCTTGCAAATGTCAACTCTTTGCAAAATAATCCAATATTGGAACACTTTTTTGAGCCACTGTATCATCAGCATCTTCAAGAACCACTAGCCAATAGTCACCAGTCAGGACTTTTGTTTCAGCAACATGGACTGGTGGTAACCTCAAATCTAATAGAGACTTGGGCCAATTCACACTTGAACCAGTACAAAGTAAAGTGATAATTAGAAGGGAATCTCAACAAGAACCCAACTGAAGTTTTTGAGGTGTTGGATTCAAAGTATATATAATGACTACATTTGTTTGTACATGTGTAGCTACTGGTCCATATGCAAGTGGCTATGTAATGATGTTATATGGGTAATTAGTAAGAGAATGTTCCAGAATAGACAGAGATTACCTAGTGGCAATGTTAGACATTCTAGACTAACAGAGATTAAATACATAAGGTGGACATGTGTTGTATGTCTAGATCTAGTAAGGTCATGTGATAAAGAGGTCACCTGACTAGAAACAGAAATATGGGCAAAAACATATTTGTGATATGAACAACCATTTCATATCTTGCATTCAAGGCCAATTTGTCAATTTCATTCTCTTCCCTGGACTTAATTTCACCATCCTCCCTTTTCCAGCTGTCCAGTGTGATCACACCTGGCACATTAACCTTACATTCTCCAATCTCTTCAAACCATGGCTGGACACTCACATGTCCCTTCTGTTCTCAATTACTGGTTGCACAGCAAAACAATGACCAATCAGATGATATCTTGACACTGCATATCTGATAGAAAAGGTCCATGTCCAAATTAGGATCAAAAAGGCAGAATTTTTGGCCAATAATTGCAGGCTGAGATGGGAAATCAAGTAGACTACTTGATAAATCTGGCATAACATTGCAAGAATTTGCTTTGAGCTGTGGTCTCTCAATGGGTGGTAGAGGGGGCAGTGGAGCAAGGCCATGGAATCACCCCTCCTATTGGGCAAACTGTCATCTTTGTACAGCTCTATCACTAGGTCAATGCTGGTGCATAGTAAAGTTTGAAAAAGTAATTTCACCTTAGCTCATTGATTTTCCCTTCAATCCTACAAGACTCAGGATAAGGCAAGAAGCTAAGAATATTATGGTGCAATAAAAGTAATGTGTGCATAGCACAACAAATATCAAGGTGGCTATAGTATGGTTGTCAGTATTAAAATGTAAACTAAAGCATAAATTATTTACTCCTCTACAGTGGTGGCTGAGCAATGAATGATTGTCTCCATCTGGTGATGCAAGTTATCTTGTCCTTGGTAATTGAATGATGACCACTTGGTTGTGGGTGGCAGAACATGACCTTGATCTATGATGTGCTTATAGGCACCTTTGGATTTCAGGTGGGCTCTGATGGCTGCAGCATGCTCTGCAAGCACATTCATATAAGTTATTGTCTGTTTTGCTATTGTGTCAGCATCAATGCCAGATGGAAGGGGACTATGGGGTTGAGACTGTGGAGATGGTTCAGATATATGGGGCAATCCAGATTGTTGAGATGAACAAGTGGTGAGATATGGCCTATAGCATGCAGGCATGATGGTCACCACAAGCAAGCATATGAAGGACCCTCTGACAGACTGAGTAGCAGAAAATTGCAAGGACTGTATCACCATGGCAATCTTATTATATTTTAAACATATTATCAGCTGTCAAAGTGTGATATATTAATTGTTCTATTGTGGTGGCCCTACTTATATGTAGTAAATGTCTTTCATTATTCCATGATAAACCTGCCTGTCTGTAGTATATATGGTATATTGTTTCAAACTTTGCCAGCTTGTGTATAGCATGTATCTTATTATCTGCTAGATGCCAGGCCTACTCATGAGTAGCAGATATTTTAGATGATCCCAGGTAGATCTGCCCACTATTAGTAACATTCTATCATGTCTGCTGGCAGGCCTGCTTGTTGATAGCATATATCCTGAATTCTTTATCAGCAGGTCCACTCATTGTTTGCAAACACTCTATTATGTCTCCTGCTGAGCCCACTTGTTGATAGCATATTTTCTACATTCTTTCCAAGCAGGCCTGCCCATTGTTTGGAAACATTCTATATTATCTACTGGTGAACTTACCATCTGCAGCTCATACCCTCCTTTGTCTCCTAGTAGGCCTATCCATTTGTGGCATATTTATTTACAATTATCAACTCTATGCTACACCCCAGGCCTGCCCAATTGTATGCAATGTCTTGCAATATATCTTTATTGGCCCACTTGTCAGTCCCACCATTTCTTGTTTACCACCATGGCCTGTCCATCAGTCTACTGCTATACCAAAAATACTTCCTAGATCTATCCAAGGTGATAATGTCAACCCAGGATGGCTGTGTGTGTTATAAAAAGTGACTACATATATATACTCTTTCCAGGCTAGGTCCGAAATGTACTCTACAAGTTCTTACAGTTGGTCTATTGTTGTTGGAGCTGCACAAGTTAAATAAGTGGCTGTTGGTACTTTGATTCTAGTTATGGTTATAACCAGTACTCAGAAGCTAGACATGACTTAAAAACTTCAAATAATACTAAATTCTGTTACAAATAGTGGAAAAATAATTTCCTTTTCACATGGTGACTTTGTGGACCAATTGCAAATGGTTAGCAACCAGTACTTGTAAATTTTGAAATCTAAGACAACTTGCAACTACAGTCCAGGTGCTAGTTGTTGCATCAATCTTCAACTGGACTTTATAACACTATATTGTATCACCTTGTCTGAAGATTACATTATGTTTATTTTATATATTTTGTCATTGTTATTAGTTATTTCTTATTGGTATCATCTGTAGTTTTACAAGTCTCTCTATTTGTGAATTTGAAGCCATTGTTTACAGAGTGATTGAAATCTTCAATGCTGCAAATGCATGCTTGACAGGCATTGCATTCACATAAACTACAATATTAAGTATGTAATTAAATAAATATTGTTCTAATAACCACAATAAAAATATATGGTAATGGTGATGACAAATAATTGTAATCATTCATTTCATAGAGAAAACCCAGTATAAGAGAAAACTATAGTATGTACCTGTTTTTTCAAGAAAAGTGTAAGAGTATCAAGCATGATCTTTCTTTTGTACCTATCTAGTCTTTGGTGGATCTTCTTCTTGAAGGCAATTCACTAACAACTTGAGTCTTACTCATGATAGCTACACCAATTCTATGCATTTAGATGATGACTATGCATCAATTACACATCAAATATACATAGGTCATTAATGGCTAAGAGCTGCCAGAGACAATGTTATTTGAATAAGCCTACATTGAATCACATGAAGGTTATTCTAGGTGATTGTTACTATCTTGAAGAAGATAACATTGGTATTAACTTTGAAAATATGTATTTAGTTTGTTTGATCTTGATTGTGGGTTGTCAGATTTATCCATGGATGCTAAGGGTTGGAAATGCAGCTTGCACTTCATACAGAATGGCTATGCTTCTGCTCCTCCTGCACAAAGTTAACCTTCATGTCCATCAAGTTCTCCTTTCAATGCCTCATATCCTTCTTATTTTTGGACTCTCACTCATCCTAATCATTCTTGCCATTTATTTTACTTAGACTCACTATTACCAGCTCTTTACATAGCATCTTCATGAATGCTCATTAAGCTCATTGTCATTGTTGTTCATGATGCACTGCCAGTCAGGCTCATAAGACAAGCGGCCATGTCAGAGTAACTTGACCATATACATATAAGCAGGAGAGAAGGAATAAAAATTGCCTGATTGACCACCACCTAAACTCCAATCTGTGAATAAAAAGGTTGAAAGTAAACATGAGTAAACTAATCAATGTGACTTACCATAATATTCCTGAATTGGATTGTATCACATGTAAATACTAGTACTGTTACACTTGACTCAGACAGGAATAATGTTCTGGCCACATGGCCAAGGATTACCCCTAGTCTACATCTTGGGCAGCCAAAGGCAGCACAGTGACCACAACTCTGGAAACTAAACTAGAGGCCTCCACCTCAGAGACAAAAAAATAGTTCATGACCTCCATGACTCTGCATGGACTGGAGGTTGTATTGAATCCACCCATGCACTCAAGGAGATCCATCTCAATGCATCAACTCTTTCAGATCCTAAGTCACTTATGCCCTCTGTCACTTTAGTATCACATCTGATCTCTTCTTTTCCTGCACTTGTAGACTCTGACTCCTCCAACTGTTTTATTGATACTTCCTTTGTTAATAAACATGGACTTTCTACCTATCCCATGCCCCTACTCCAACTCTGCCTCTTCAATTGAACATCCAACAGCACCATAAACTGAGCCATCAATCTCTCTGTCTGCTTCACAACCAGTTATATCACTCTGACAACATTCTATGTCACTCCACTCGACTCTATCTGTTCCCTTGTTCTAGGACCTCCACTCTGCTTCTCTCACTCCTCTGGAACAGGTTGACCTTTCCACAGTCCCTCTGGAATACCACAACTTCCCCAATGTGTTCAGCAAGAGCAAGGCTACTATGCTTGCTCCACATCATGAATATGATCTGAAGATTGACTTGGAGGAAGGAGCATCTTCTCCATTGGGCACCACCTACTCCCTTTTCCCTTCCAAACTTAGCAATGGGGTTCATCTGTTCCTCCCCCTCTGCTCACACTGCTCTGGTCCTCTTTGTCCACAAGAAGAATGATTTCCTCCATCTTTGTGTTGACTTCTGAGGACTCAACAAGATCATGAAGAAAGACTGCTACCCACTTCCCTGCATCCCCACCTTCTAGATGCTCCAAGCTGTGCTGAGATCTTTACCAAAATTGACCTCTGGCATGTGTACCACCTAGTCCACATTGCTAAGGGAAATGGATGGAAGATGTCCTTCTGGATGTGCTATGGCTCATATATACAAGTGGCTTATCATGTCATTTGGTCTTACCAATGCCCCCACAGCATTCCAGCTGTTCATAAACACCATCTTCACTGATCTCCTTAATGTTTGCATTATAGTCTACTTGAACAACATCCTTATCTACTCTGAGGACAAGGCCTCCCACAAGGAGCATGTCCAAGAAGTCCTCCAATGACTCTGCAAACATGGATTTTATGCTAAGCCTGAAAAATGCAAATGGTCCACTGACACTACCAAGTACCTAGGCTATAATATCTCTCCCTCTGGTCTTTCTATGTCTCTGGACAAAGTCCAGACCATGAAAGAATGGCCAGAACCTTGGAAGGTCAAGGACATCCAATTCTTACTCAGAATTGCAAATTTCTACCATCACTTTATAGTGAACTACTCTGACATTATTGTTCCTTTAACTTACCTTACTTGCAAAGGCACTCTGTGGAACTTTTCCAACAACTGTCACTCCACCCTCCACGACCTGAAGAAAGCCTTCATCATTGCTCCTATCCTTACCCATTGGGCTCTGGATGCTCTACTGATCATAGAAACTAACACCTCTGACTACACTATTGCTGGTATTCTTTTCATCTGTTGCCCAGATGAAGAAATCTAGCCTGTTGCTTTCTACTCATGGACACTCTCTGCTCCAGGGCTCAACTATGACACCCACAATAAGGAACTCCTTGCCATCCATGAGTCCTTCCAGACTTGGTGACACTACCTTGAAGGTTCCAGCACTCTGATTAACATTGTCACCAACCACAAAAACCTGGAATACTTCATGATCACCAAACTCCTGACTTGCCAGCAAGCCTGGTGGTCGGAGTTCCTCTTCCATTTCAATATGATCATACATTTCTGCCCTGGTCACCTTGGCACAAAACCTGACTCCCTTACTAGATGCTGGGACATCTATCCCAAAGAGAAGAATAAGGACTATGCTTGCATCAATCTATACAATTTCTGACCAGTATTCACTCAGGAGCAACTTGCTTCATTCCTCTGAGCAGCATACCTTGCAGCTCTGGTCCTCCAAGCTAGCATCCTCTTTGATGTGGAACAACTCCACAGTGACATCCTCTCTGCACTCCCCTCAGATCCACTGGCTGAACTCCACATGTCTGACCCTGCTGACTTTCACTGGTCTGTCAATGACAATGGTTTCCTCTGTCTTGACAATCAGATCTACATCCCTGATGCAAATGACCTCTGACTCCAAGTCCTCCAGTACAAACATGATCATCCCCTATCCAGACATTGTGGTCGGAACTGGACTTTGGAACTCATTCACTGCAAATACACCTGGCCAGGAATCAGGACTTTTGTCAAAGAATATGTTTCCTCCTGTACATCCTGTGCCCATGCAAAGGTTCCAAGATGCCAGCCCTATGGATTACTGGAGCAACTCCCAATCCCAGAGAAGCCATAGAACTCCATCTCCATGGACTTCATTGAACAGCTCCCTGTGTCCTCTGGATACACTACCATCCTCGTTGTCATGGACCATCTATCCAAGCAATGCATATTCATCCTGATGCATGATACCATCACATCTTTAGAGCTCACAAAGCTCTTTCTACTCCATGTCTTTTCCAAGCACAGAGTTCCCTCCCATATCACCTCCGATTGAGGTTTGGAATTCATGTCTCACTTCTTCTGCTCACTTGGGAAAGCCCTCAATATTCTTCTCCACTTCACCTCTGGTTACCACCCTGAAGGAGATGGTCAGACAGAACACATGAATCAGACCCTCAAGCAGTACCTTTGAGTTTACAGTAATTACAAGCTAGATGACTGGTCCAAACTCTGCCCTTGGCAGAGCTCATATACAACAATGCTTCAAATGCTACTACCAGAGTCTCACCATTCTTTGCCAATAAAGGCTATCACCCCAATGTCACAGTTCACCCCAAGTGTGATCTCACCTTTGCAATACTTCAACCTCAATTCCCTCCACCAATTTCTCCATGAGGAAATGGCCCATGCCCAAGAGTGATACCAAGGACCTGCAGATGCTAAACAAACTCTGGCACCAGATTTCCAAGTCAGTGACCAGGTTTTTGTCAAAGCAAAATATTTCCACTCTACTAGGCCCTCCAAGAAACTCTTTGAGAACAACTTGGGTCTCTATACTATCATCACTCAGGCTGGAAGTCACTCCTTCACCCTCTTACTCCCAGATTCTATGAAGTCCATTCATCTGGTCTTCCACATTTCACAATTAGAATCCTCTGTTCTGAACACCATTCCAAATCACATTCAATCTCTGCCACCTCCAGTTGAAGTAGATGGTGAACCAGAGTTTGAAATTGCTAAGATCCTTGACTCCAAGACCAACTGTCAATGCTGGAGTTGCAAACTCCTTTACCTAGTACAATGGTTGAGATATAAAGGCACTGACAAAAAGAACTCCTGGCTACTTGCCACAGGACTTGGACACACATTTGAGCTTGTTGAAGACTTTCATCTCTGATATCTGGACAAACCTGGATCTCACTCTGCATAATCACAAGCAAGAATCACATTTTCAATGAAAAATACAAGGAGGTGCAGGCCACACTACTCTACACCTCTGCATCATCCTCTGCTTCACCCTCCATGTCATTCTCCTCTTCCTCTTTCTCTTCCTCCACTGCCTTCTCTGCCTCTGCTCTCATTCCTGCCATCTCCTTTACAGAGTCCTCCTCCTCTGCCAAGGACTCCTCCTCCATCTCCAACCTGTAAATCTCCTTTGTTTTCAACTCAACAAGCCACTGGCAGAGACTCCACATCAAGCTGCACAGCTCCTTAGAGAGCTGTACAGACTGGACAGGGGCCACTATGCTCATCAACCTGCCTTCTCACAGCTCGACTGCCTTCAACCCACCTGACTCCACCTCCATCTGTACCCTCTTCCTCTTTCCCATGGTGAGTCAACATCTGCCCTCTTCCTCCTCCACTTCAGCTTCTCCATGCCCAGCCACACACACATTCCTTTTGCCTCAATGCATGCAGTGCACAATGTTGACTTACTGAACCCAAGCTTGCACTCAAACCCATGCTCCATGCAACATTTGCACTCTGGCAGCTTCACCACCCTCCCTTTGCCCTTGACAGAGCTCTGCTCCATCTGTACTTGCTCAGCCTATTCTAGTTAGTATGTATATGTCCAGTGGGGCAGTGAGTGACTCACCCTTTTCTTGGCTGCCTTCTTGGCCTTATTTTGCTCCGCAGCCTGTCACACTACCTCCTCCTCCTCCCTGCACTCCTCCACCACCTTTCACACCACTTCCACCACCACCTTGCACTTTGCCTTGGCTTCAGCCTTAGCCCTCCTCCACTCCTCCTCTGCCTTCTTCTTCTTCACTCAATGCTGCCACTCAACATACTTGGTGGCACAGACATCATCCTTGTCATCAATGCACTCCACCAGGTGTTCATCAGACCACTCCTTGATATCTCTGATGCTGGTCATGGTAGTTTAGAATAAAGTAGAACAAACACACAGCATTGGATTTTATACACCTCCAAGTGGTATCCACAATTTCAGACTCCCTTCAGGGGTTCAGGCCTAAGAGGGGGATACTGTCATATCCTAGAAATCCCCTAAGTCCAACCCTGGTCATCTGGACCAACTCTGCATCTGTACATAAGAATTCCAGTGCATTCTCACTTGAGATACTGTACAACCTTTGACCCTCAGACTCTGTTCATATTATTTACAATACAATTATGTTTCATTTTCTACCTTCATATATACTAGTCTCGCCCTTGTTTATCCTCTGTACCTGTATTCCACTTAGGAGCACAGCTCCGGCTTTATCTTACCTCTGAACCTTTACTTACAAACCATTTCCACTCTGTTACTAATCCTCTATGCCTTCATAGTATATAAAAGCTCAGCCCAGGTATAGGATTGTTTTCACAAAAGATACATACAGAGATAGGTCTCAACCTCCTGGTTGACTCCATCAGTTCAAGGATGATAGGTGGTGGATAGGGAGAGGTCAGATTTCAGGAGATTTCCAAGTTCTCTAGTGGAGGTGGAGGTGAATTAAGGGCCTCAGTTGGAGTTGACTTTGGTAAAAAAAACCCAAAATGAAGGTAGACTCTGGAAAAAGATATCTGCAATCCCTTTGGTGGTGATGGTTTTCTTTGTCAGACATAAAATTGCCCCTTAGTAACATCACGGTTGACCATGACTAGCAAAGTGTCAAAGCCCAGGGAGGAGGGTAGGTCAGTGATTAAATCACAGGATATCTGCTGGAAGGGGCAGGTTGATGAGGATGGAATTGGAAGGAGAGGTGGGGTGGTGGGGTGTATGTTGGCCTTGTTTTGCTGGCAAGTAGCACAACCTTCAACATATTTGTGAATGAAGGAGGCAAGGCTGGGCCACCGGAATTCGGCAGCAACCGGTTGGTGGGTTTTGAGATATCCTAGATGGCCTGCAGTTTCATGATCATGGCAGCATTGGACAATAGAACAGTGGAGGTCACCATTGGAGTAAATGTAGACACATCCCTGGTGAGTGAGGATATCAGCATTATAATGCCAGTCTGAGGGGTGATTATGGAAGCTAGAGGGGATGTTGTTGGTGAGGGATTGTAGATATTGTAAGACAAGGGGATTCCCAGCAGAAGCAGAGGAGACCTTATTGTGCAGTGCAGCATTAATATGTCAGACAAAGAGGGATGGGATAAGGAGGGTAAAATCTTCATTATCAAGGTGTGAGGGGAAAAGGATGTTAGTGTGATGGGAGAGGGCATCAGGGCCAGCAAGGAGTCTTTTGGAAACATGAATCATTTTCAAGTCAAAGTCAGTGAGATCAAGGAGCCACCAGGCTTGTCATCTGTTTAAATCTTGGGGTCAATGGAAGTAGGTGAGGTTCTTGTGGTCAGTGAAGACCTGAACAGGAAAAGGGGAATCATGGAGATAGTGTCTCTAGAACTTTAGGGCACAGATGACTGCTAGGAGTTCATGATCATAGATATCACAGTTTCTTTCAGCAGGGTGAAGGATTGGGAGAGATAAGAGCAAGAATGCCAATCACCATTGATGTTAGTCTTGAGAAGGACAGCACTGGAGGTGAATTTGGAGATATTGGTGGCTATGGCAAAGGGGGTAGAGAGATCAGGCATCTGTACAACAGGCTTCAAGAGAAACATGATCTTCAATGACTTGAAGGCTGTTTGACATACTGGGGTCTAGTTCCAGGTAAGGTTCTCATTGATGAGATCAATAAGTGATTGGACGATGGTGGAATAGTTTGGGATAAAGCAGTGGTAGGAGTTGGCAAAGCCTAGGAAGGAGCACACATATTTGACCTTTTGGAGGGTGGGCCAGGTGGCAATTTCATTCAGTTTTACAGGGTTCATAGATACTTGTCTAGGGCAAACAATTATGCCTAGGTATTCAACCTCCTTCATGGTGAAGTTACATTTTTCAAGCTTTAAATGGAGGTCTAGCTTGATCATGTGTTGAAAGACTCATTTGGTGTGTTCTTCATGGGTCTTCTTATCTGGGAAGAAGACAAGGAGGTCATCCATGTAGATGACAAGCCATTCCTTGGAGATTATGTCTCAGAAAGAGTCATTTATGAATCATTGGAAGATTGTGGGGGCATTGGTGAGCCCAAAGAACATGACTGTGGGTTCAAAGAGGCCTTTGTGGATGATGAATGCAGCCTTCCATTGGTGGCCATCTTTGATATGAACATTGTTACATTCCCATTGTATCTTGAACTTGGTGAAAACCTTGGCATGTCAGTGAGGTCAGAGATAAGAGGGAGGGGGTAGGCATCACAGATGGTATGTTCATTAAGCTATTGGTAGTCTTGACAAGGTTGTAGGTTGCCATTCTTTTTGTTCACAAAGAAGAAGGGGGTGGCTTGTGGAAAATTTGATGGCCAGATCTTTTCACATTTGAGGTTCTTGTTGAACCAGCACATATATTGGTAAAGTTATGCACAGCATACTTACCTGCTGACTAAGCAAGGTGAATGAGAATGTAGCAGTCAAGTATCAAGAAGTGATTTGAACTCAAATGAGCTGAGTCTGTACTTAAATACAAGAGGCATGTAAACTATTATACATATATGAAATATACTACTCCTATTGTTCAACACTCCCCCTGGTCTGATATACTGAAGTGTTGAAAGACCTTAGTGTGTAAATCAATCACATGATCCTTGAGGAAAGGTGAGATTATGAAACTCCAAACCAAGTTGTGGTCAAAATTTCTTGAACTTGACATGTTCAAGGTTCTTGGTGAACATATTTGCTGGATTATCACCTCCAGGGATATGAAAGAGTTCAACCTTCTTAAAGGTCATCACTGCATGGCATACATAGTGGTATTTGATGAGAATATGTTTGGATCATTTCTTGGTGACTGGGTTCTCAGCTATAAATAGGGATCCTTGATTGTCGCCATAGATGGGAATAGGATTAAGTTTGTGCCAAATTTCTTCCAGCATTTGCTTTATTCAAATGACTTGATAAGAACAATTGCTCAAAGCCATATATTCTGCTGCAGTAGAAGACAGAGCAGTTGTCTTTTGTGGATGGGAATTCCCATTCACAAGCTTAAGATAAGAACCTGTCTGCAAGTGACTGGTAATTTTGTCCTGACCCCAGTCAGAGTCAGTGCAGGTGATTAAGCCTTTGTCAGATGATCCATCATAGACAAGAGAGTAGTTTGATGTGCCTATTGGCAAATGTAAAATGTCACCATAAATGTTGCCAGGATAAACAGGAATCTTTTGAGTTCTCTCAGAACATCACAGTGGAAATGGGCTGAGAGCAGGTGGGCATGGAGCCTGGGAGGTGTTTGAGGTGATGGAGGTGGTGCAGGTGGCCTTTCAGAAGAAGGTTGTTGCTTTGGTTCTGGAATTGCTGCCTGAATGGGGTCAGGCTTCTGAGCCACTGCAGGCTCCAGTTCAGAGTTGCTAGAGTCAGAGTCATCAGAATGATCAGAAATGACCATCCATGTGTTGATGAGGCTTTCATGGTGGGTGGCCAACTGGCTTGTGTGGCCAAGTGCTAACACCTTGGAAACAGATGTTTATCAAAGATGGCATATGTGGATTTATGAAGAGATCCATTAGTATGCATAAAGACATAGTTAGTGTTGTTTTCTGCAGTCACACCTAGATATACCATTAGCTGCGATTTGGGCTGCAGCTTGCCCTTGCATGTCTCATTGGGAATGTGCATGTATACACCACATCTGAAATCCCATAGGTGTGAAATAGAGAGTTTCTCCCCTTGAAGTAACCCATGGGGGATAGCCAATTGTAGACAGTTCATTGGTGTCATATTATAGATGTGAGTTGCATGACAAAGTGCAGACTTCCAATAAGAGTCAGGTAGGCAAGTGTGAAGATGCATTGCCTGAGCCTTGTCCATGAGGGTGTGAATTAATCACTCAGCATGACCATTTTGTTGGTGTGCATATGTTGTGAATTGATGGATATGTATTCCATTGTCTTGGAGATACTCTTTGAATGCTTTCAAGGTAAATTCTCCACCAGAATCAGATTTAAAGCCTTTAATCCGAGTGTTGAACTGTGTGCAGATGTAGGAGAAGAATTGTTTGGTAGTTTGCAGTGCCTGATTTTTTGATCATAGACACTAAACCCATGCCATTGATGTATAGTTGTCATAATAGATGAAGGCATATTTGTACTTATGGTATGATTCCACTTCAAAGGATTTGAGATATGAATGAATCAGTTCAAATGGTGCAGTAGCCTTGTGCTCAGTGTGAGGGGATGATCGATTGGGTTGTTTGCCTAATTGGCAACCAGTACAGATCTTCTCTTTCTTGGGAATCTCCACATCAGGGAAGTCCTTCAGGTGTTTTCACCTAGCTTTTATGATGTCCTTTGAAGGATGTCTCAAGTAGTGATGAAGGATTTATAATCCACAGAGGCCATAGAGAAGTAGTCTTTGCTTGTGGTTTAATGGTAGGAGCACACATCCAGAACATTGTATCTGATCAATGAGAATGGAAAGAGAGTGTAGTGCCTTTTGAACACTTGTCATAGAATTCAAATAATCCAGGAGAAACCTGGACTGTAAGACATCAATCATGAAGGAGAGAGCCCATAGATATGAGCTTGATGTCACAGCAGGGCATATACTGTAGATTACAGGCAATAATTGCATATGTAAACCTTTAAAGTCAACAATAACTGTGCCTTCTCCTAGTGTTACAACATGATCTTTACACAGAATATTTTCACACCTTTACTACAGACACTTCAAAAACTTATCTGTACATTTATTTACCAAACACTTTCCTTTACCTTTAACTTAGCACATCACTCATGCCTACCTTAGAACTTTCACCTTCAAAGTCACGTGATCCTGTGCATGTGATCCTGGGAAACTACATGTGACCAGAGATCTAGATAAACACATGCATGCATGCCTTCTTAATTTCCATCTTCATCATCCTTCTATTTAATCTCCATTCCCTTCTCTTCTATTCTATAGTAAAGTCGAACATTGCAGTCCTCAAACTTTATTCTCAAACCTTATCTCTTCCTTCTCTTCTTATTTTAATTACCATCACCCCTAAAGCAGATCCCATCAAGATCTCATCTTAATTACGATCTCTTCATTTATCTATAGATACATCCTCTCACTTCCACCCCTATCCCACAATGCACTTCTCTTCTTTCATATATCCATATAAAGTTATATTCCTTTCTCTCATGAACACTTCTTCTATATAACTATACTTAGTACTATTCCCACGAAGCCTCCTCAGACTTCTCACCATCATTCCTTCACTCCCACAATCCCTTCTTTCACCTCTCCTTATTTAGAAGTAGTTTCCATGGACTCTTATGGTCTGTGCACCTTCCTGTAACTTATAAGTAGTCACAGTTGACTGAGGTATCCTCAGTCTAATCCATTTGTCTCTTGCGGCCTATTTCCCTGCGAGGTGATTAAGGAAGGCTGTTATGCTTTCATCTCTCCCCTGATTCCTATGGTTATAGAAGAAGATAGGTAAGTTCAAGACATCAACTACAATCTGATATCAAGTCCTTTCACCTCTGACATTGTCCCCTCCTACCGATGGACTTGTGACCCATGTCCTTGCAAGTATCCTGAAGACTCCTGACATCCTACTTGCCTATTGACTTCTTCTTTGCTTTATTCTATTATTGATCTAGCTTCCATCTCTTACTTCTTGCTTCATCCTATTTGCTGTGGCATCTTTGGTTTGGTATAGCCTTGTAGAGTCCTGCCAGTATTCACTCGAGATCATCTCACAACACCTAGTATAGAAGCTTTGCCATTTACTGTAAATAAGAAGCGAGGTTCCTTGAACTCAACATACATATGTATTCAATGAAGTCATCAAGTTTGTAGGTGAAGTGACATGAGGCTCCTCAATCAAGTAGCCACATATCTGGTAGTGGAGTATGCTTATGTGCAATCTCCCCACCCTTGCCTGAGACTTTCTGACAGTCAGAACAAAAATTGGTGGGCAAAGTAGATAGTATTGTCCAATCATGACCTACTACAGACAATAGTGTATATAATATATTTTTCTGTGGCAAAGAAGTTTGCACATCAGCATTTGAGTAGTGTGAGTAGGAATGTGGTACTAGCCAAGATTCCTTACCAGATCATGATGATGTTGCAAGGAACAACAAGTACATGGTAGATTGCATAGGATCAAGTTAAAGAGTAGTCTGAGCTCTGCCCAGACTTATATACTATTATTCATGAGTTTAGGGCCAGTCTAAGAAAATAGCCCAGAAAGAAAGGGAACTCTAGGGTAGGTCAAACACATGTAAGACACATCACATTGCATCTATGGGAAGATAAAGGTAGGCATAGGGAGAAACTGGAACAGATATAATAGGATTAGAGATCAGGTAATCTAGGATCAACAAGGCTATTCTTGGGTGGAATGGGATTAGTGAGGCTTTTCTCAGGAGGGATAGGATCAATGAGGCAATGAGCCTCAGCCAACCAGGGAGAGTTGGATCAGGGAAGATCCAGTCCTTGTGATGTACAGAAACACATTGTCCAGGGGAATGTCCAGTCCAGGAACAAGAGCCCATTCAAGATTAAGCCCATGGATTGCCTGTTAGGGAAGACAAGAGAGATATCTGCAAGATGTGATTTTTGAATATGATCTGGTAATACAAGGGAAAGATAAAGAGAAATTGAGGAAAGAAAAGAAACAAATCCAGGTAATCAGTCATGGATGACAGGTGTCACAAAACTGTAACATACAAAGTATTGTGAGAAGGTGGAGGGGCCAGTAATTCTGGCACCAAGCTGGTTGGTGAGGATGAGGATAGAGGGGCCACCTGGAGAGAGTCCAAGGTTGAGAGCAGGATGGGCATCCATGTCATCAAAAATGGAAGTAAAGGAATAGAATTGAGGAGGGGAAAGGGGAACATCTTCAGCAACATTCTCATCAAAGGTGAAGAACTGATTCAGGTAATCATCCTGGTAGTTCTCATCTAGAGACACCATATTTTCCTTAATCTCCATGAGCACATCTTGCACACCAATGGAGACTTTTTCAAGCTGCTCTTGAAAAGGGTGAGAAGAGGAGGAAATCTCCTCAGTCCAGTTGATGTGGCAATTGGCCACAGGATCCAAGGTGCAAAGAGTCTTGCAGGTGGGCATAACACCCAGTCGGTGTGCCAAAGAGATGGCATGTTGGGTGTGAGGGAAGGTGTTAGGATCTGGTCTAGGCAGATGCTGTAGGACACGTATTGGCAACACTGCCTGAACAACAAGAAGGAAAAGGGAATAGGAAGGGAAGAAGTGAGCAAGGAAAGGAAAGGATAAAGGGAGCTCTCAGCAGTGAGGGTCCTTCACTAAGGATGGGAGGCTAGTCTCCTGAATGGATCGTATCTGGTATGACGACCAGACAGTTGACCTGTCTTCCAGAACACGGATACCAATGATGATACTCTGGGCGAGGGTAGGATTTGCTGACTAGGAGCTAACAGATGGTTGTACATACTAGACAGCGAAAAAGACCAGTGGAGAGGTGAGCATATCTGAGTTGGTGCAAATGAGTGCTGGTTTGCATTGTCAATGATTGATACAATTTCCAAACAGGTCAAAGGTTACAAGCCCATGGTAAAGGAGGTGGTTAGGATGCCTATCCAGGACATATTTGAGAAGATCAGAGCATTGATGGTCAAGGCAACCTTGAGTTATGCATTGATGACCATCATGGATGAAAACAACCTGGGCCATGGACCGATGGTGGAACACCAGCAGGTCAATCTACACAATGTCAATAGCACATTTATGAGGTTATTCATGTGAGGCATCAAAGAACATGGCCTACAAAACAAGGTGATCCAGAATATGTTGAATCTGTTAAGTACTGATAAACTCTGAGGGGAGGATGAACTCTGGAACTCCGGAGCTGTCTAGCGGACAGGACTTGACTTCACCATATGTGGTGCGCCCTTGCTAGGAGTCCTGTTGTCCCGGAATTTACTGAGGGTTGGGAATAGACTTAAGACGTACTAGACGTCAAGTCGAGTGGAGGTTTTCAGAGAGAGTCTTTGAGACTCGAGCAGAGGGGAGGAGTTAAACTAAGTTGATATTTGAACTGAAGAAGTACAGGAGTAGTTCAGAGAGCTTATATACATCGGAGGTACATAGGATTAGTAAGGGAGGTGGAGTTGGTTTGTAAGTAAAGAGTTGGAGGTAAGGTAAAGCCGGAGCTGTGTTCCTAAGCGGAGCACAGGTACAGAGGAGAACATACAGCGGGACTAGTATATATGGAGATCAAGAAATGGAACGTAAAGTATTGTAAGTTACATGAACAGGGTCCGAAGGTCAGGGGTCGCGTCTATAGCAAGAACGCGCTGGAGTTCGTATGTACAAGAAGCGGAGTTGGTCCAGAGGACTGGGGTTGGACTTACTGGATTTCCAGGATATGACAGGATCTCAGTGTTCACATGGAGGACATTGAAACTGAGTTGTTGAAGCCAGCATTAAACAGAGAATACAACAACATGGTTCTGGAAATCAAGTAC
>JBBPQV010000620.1:0-17591 GCA_038092675.1 Boletus rufocinnamomeus
GCAATTTGACGACTTTGTCGCACCGGCGGCGACCCGCGTCCTTTGCTCTCTCCTCCCAGACAGTTTGTCCACGACAGCGATCAGAGAGTGTGTGTTGTTGACATGATTCACAGATGATCTGCGGGAGACGATGCTTGAATTCGGCGTGCTTTCCACCTTTTGTGACGTGCTCGATCGGTGCTCTGACGAGACCAAGCAGCTAACGTGTGATGCATTGGTTAAATTTGCGCAACATGGTATGGTCGTGTGTTCCACTTTTAATCCACTTTATTCTTGTGACCGACTTTGATGTAGACGACATCCGATTCGCGTTGACCCGGGACGGTTACCTGCAGAAACTCGCGAAACGAGTGCAGAGTCACGTCCCAAGCACGCGCGATGGTGCCATTATGGCTTTGGTAGACCTTGGGACGAATCAAGGTGCGGGGGTGTCATGCAGTCATATTTCGTTGATCCGAAACTCAAGATTACACAGCATTAAGGGCGGCTGTGACGGAGGCCATCAAGGCAGCGAAAACGATCCCTGTCCTCGTCGCTCGGCTCAACCAGAAATCGACTGCTCTTTCTGCTGCCTCGGTGCTCGCGCGTCTCGTGAGGATCGGTAGGTCACCCCGCTGGACGGTCACAAGGGTGGGTTTGTTTATCCGCTCGGTCAGATGATGTGGCCGTAATGGTATCCGACGACGAAACCGGTGCGCGTGTGGGTATCTTGGGAATGCTTCGGCGTCGCTGGTTCGACGGCCTGCGCGGAGAAGATGGCCTCCAAGTCCTATCCGAACTACTCGAATGTGGTCAGTTGCATACGATGAGCTTGACTCGGAATACGTTTGACAAGCTGTTTGTGTTTCGCAGAGCGGTTGCGATCTGCCGTCCTGAAGGCTGGGGCGATCGGCGTGCTGCGCGGAATGTTCGATTCCGAACACTACGAAAGTACTTATGCAGGTTTGCACTACCTACGCGTTATCGCCAGATTTGGTCGGTTTTCACTCGACTCTCCCAACCCACCACTTACCCTTATGCAGATAAAGAGGAAAGCGGGCTTCCAACTCACGAGACACTGGACTTGGTTCCACACGTGGTGGGCGCATTGTGTGTTCCACTTCGGAGAGTGCAAAGGATTGCGATGGAAACCTTGCGATTCCTCTCTGCAGAAGGTACGGTCCACCCAGATAATCGCACCCTTGGGTTTGACGAAACGCTCACGATTCGTCCACAGAGGATCTGCGCGCTCCGATCGTCCAAGGTCTGTTGGATCTGCTCAAGGATCGCCGCGCTGGCGTGGTGTTCGCTGTGAGCACTCTGTTGGGATTCCTAGCCACGCACAGTATGTCGTCAGACTCTCTCTCAATGACGAACCGTGGGTGTATTTATATATCGCACAGAGTCTGTGCGCGAAAGAGTCGTGCAGGAAGAGTCGTTTCGGCAATTGAGCTACGAGTATTACGACGGATTAGTAGAGCTCAGGTGCGACGAAAAGGGCAGAAGCCCGGGCAGGGGTGCGTCCTCCCCCCTCGCATGTCTACCTTTTTACTTTCGTTTCCAATCTCGCGCTCTTCCGACCTCGGGGAGCGTCAAGGGGCTGATGACATCGTTGCACAGGCGAAGTGTACGAATCCGTCGGACGCATGATCAAGCTGATGCAGGTGGATGAAAACGACGAGGTGGGGGCCACTGGCACGGAAGATCAAGGGGCGGAGGAGAAGAAGTGGCTCGCACGTGTGCCGTACGAGCTCAAGAAGGAGAATAGGCCGGGAATGTATTGGATCGCGACGCTGTTGTGTTGTCCCCCGTTATTGCTCTCTGGGATGGGGCAGCGGATGTACCGGGAAATATGGCAGGAGGGGTGATGAACGATCACGGGACGAGGCGCGCATTTACTTTGTGTGGCCGGGAGGATCGGTGGTAGGTTCTGGGCTGATGTGCATGGGAATTCGTAGGGCCTGGAATGGGAGGTTAGAGTAGACTCTACTACTAGATATGGATCGGCAGGGTTGGCATTCATTGTCTAAGGGTTGGAGTGCTAGGATATGGAATGCGAGTCGGACTTTAATTTCAGTTCAACTACATTTTATTATAATGTCATGCCAAGGAAGGTTGGAGGTGGTGAGGATCGTTCGACTCGTGCCTTTCGAGATGCCAGCGGGGGACTAGGCTTTCTTGCCGCTGCTAGGACGTGTGCCATCCGATGCCATTCAAGGAAGTTGTGACAGGTTTCACCCACCTAAGCTGCTACCTCAGTAATCGAGGTCTATCTGCCTCGATCTTCAAGTTCGGTGCACACCTGAAGATTGTATGTACCCCGCGTCAATAGCGACATTCGACAAGAGCTCAAAACTATCTGAAACCATCAACAAACCCGATTCGCCAAAGTTTGTCACCTATGACACCATAACTGAAGGTAGGCATCTGTTAGTGAGCATAAAGGCGTGGATGGCGCGAAATGACTCGGGGGATAGGATAAGATAGAATGGTAGGTAGGGAGGTGGCCTTTTGGGAGTGCGAAAAACAAGTGAGTTATCTGGGATGCTCGTGCGACATGACGGTTGGTATGGTGTCTTCCACCCGAAAACCCGTTTGAATTGTTCATTCAGTGCTCCAACGTACTTCGCTGAATTCCAGAGTCCGGTCAGGCAAGTCTGCCTCCAAATCGAATGATAGGGACACATTGTATTTGGATGTGCCCACTGCCCAGGTCACCAAGATCACGGAGGAGCATTGCAAGGTCTCGAAACGAATTTGAGGCGAAAGATTCGGGTGTTGGCAATGTCATACGCAGGCGTCGATTCGAAATCTGGGGATGCGGCTGGGGCTCAGAGCGGCGCCGCGCAACTTTTTCGAGCGGCTTTATGTTTTGCTGCATATTTGGATGTTGCATCTGTGTTTCAGATCTACTAATTGCTGAACGTTCCCTTGGTGACGTTGTACTCCCAAGGAAAAGGAAGGAAACATGACAATTATTCACTCTAGCTAGCCATCGTGAGGTTTCACTCGGGAATAGTTCCGTTTAGTCTAAAGTCCCGACTGCTCGCCCCTATCGAAAAGTTGATCGTCCCGTTCGGCCTTGCCCATCCCTGTCGGACGACATCCCAGATTGACAAGTCATACCGCGAAAGCGTGATCGATGCCTGACCCGTTTGGCTGGGCTCGAGCTCAATGTCTGTGAAACCTTTCAGGATCGACGGAGGCTCCATCGCCAAAGCAGGGTGGTGCAGGTAAAGCTGGGGGATCTGGAGGGTAGAGACGGTCTCCGGGTGAGTCAAGGAACAAGAGTGAATGGAATGACCTACTTCTCCACCATAAAGCGAGCCCGTGTTTTGTACGTTGAAAGTGACCTGATATGCGGGCGTGTGAAGCCTACGTAGGAAATCGACGGTCAGCGCCGGCAACGCTCATCTAAGTCTTGGTACGGAAACACACACCAAAGCGCAATCGTTGAGCCCTCTGCAATCGGCGATGCCCCGCCATTCTCCCAGTTGTCAATCAACCAAGTTTCGGCGCTATCCACGGGTTCAACCTTTTTGGATCTGAAGCTCAGAATACTCAAAGGTTGTGTAACTCAGCCCAAAGCCGAACTCGTAGCGCGGGGTAATATTTTTCTGTTTCGTAAGCCCGAGTCAGTGATTACAACAACGCGAAAACAGAAAGATAGCAAATTGACATAATCAAACCATCGGGAGTCAATGTAGAGCCTGAGTGAAAGTGACGCATGAGATGGACTCAAGGTCCTTGTCGAGAATCTAGAAGTGTTCACAGGACGTACCCCTCGGTGTAGTTGATTGACAAAATATCCGTAGCAGTACCACCGAAGACAGGTTGAGCGGGATAATCGGTAACGTTCTTTGCGATCGTGTACGGTAGCCGTCCAGACGGGTTCCAGTTCCTATACAGCACGTCCGTAATCCCATTTCCAGCCTCGTTCCCTCCCAAGCTTGCCCAAATGATCTAAATCGATCACATATCGACCGTTAAACCTCGTCTTGGTGATGCAATACGAAGGAAAAGACTAGCAGCAGTGACGTTTGGATGTTCGACCCAAGGCTCGAGGATTAACGGACCGACGCTGTTTGTAACGACGATCGTGTTGTTGTTCTGAACCGCAACAGCCAGGATAAGTTGATCGCCTTCATGCCAAGCCGTTAGGTTCTGCCTATCACCTGCATTCCCATCGACAGTAATGTAACCCTGTACCAAGATCAGCGAGGCACCAATGAACCACATCGTATTTCGCACCTCTCCGGAATCCGAATTCACAAAAACTATGGCAACCTCCTTGTCGATGACGGAGTTTCCAACCATGTCAAGGTCCCAGTCATCGAAGTCCCAGAAAACGCTGGTCTGGTCCAATCTGGCGCATGCCTGAATAGCCTCATAAGGCTGAGTCAAGCATATTAGCCTTACTCGCATCGTAGAGAATTGCCCAAGGGAGTAACTTACAGAAATAAGATACGTGAAATTGTCGGTCCTACACCACTCATCAATACACGCACAAAGAATACTATCTAGCACAAGGGCATGAAACGCACCCGGATCCCCATCCCATGGCCAGAATGCCAGTCGGGTCACCACCTTGGTCGACATACTCATTTGGTCCGGATATTGGCGGTGCAGCATCACTACCCACGAGGACGATGCTTCTTGGCTAGTCCAACGGCAACACACCCTCGTTCTTCAACAAAATTATACCACCTGCTGCGATCTGGCGCACGACCGTCGCGTGATTAGCTTGGACATTGACGTAAGGATTCGTCGCGGGGTCTAAGGGGTCGTTCATGTTGAAGGACACGGGTGGGTAGCCCTCATCCTGATGCATATAGTACCACGCGGCGACGATACGTGTAGCCATGTCGTCGAGACGGGCCATTGAAATGGTGTCGTTCATGACGAACGTGGTGAGATTGCCACCAAAGGAGGAAGAATAGGTAGAATTTTCACCAAAGAGGACTCCCCCGGGCATAGTCATCTGCAGAAAGAGTAGTCATTCAACACGCGGGCATGAAAATGAGGCAAGATACTTGCATCGAAGCCAGCAACCGCACTCGGGGTCTCTGTCGTAGCCGCCCAGTCGGACATGATGTCTATGTGCCCAGTCTATTGCTTAGCTTCATATCGGCGATGGATGAGATACATTCACTTACACCCCTGGAATCCAAATTCGCGCTTCATCATGTCATTCTGAGTTTTGTTGTTGTTGCAAGCGTACGTGTCATTAACCAAGTCTACATTAACGGATAATTGGTCAGATGATAGGAATAAGCAGCACAATGAAAGAATCGAACTGTAGCTGCGCATGAGCGCCGATACTCCTGCCATAACTGCGCGTATGAAAGGCTGCGCGTATATCTCGTGTTCGGTTCTATTGTCGGCATTCAAAGACTCTTGTGTTCTCTTCCACTCTTGTTCGCTATTAAACAGCCACAACGGGTCAGGATTCATCGAAACCAACACGTCGGACGCCCAAAATCGGTCAAAAACACGCACTTGTTGATGTAATGCTTCGCAGTAGCTTGTACACCCCCTGCTTGCATGCCAAGGATGGTTTCGAATGCAGCCTCCCCCGAAAGGAACGGATCGGCACCGAACCCTTCCCAGTTCCGTCCACCCTGAGCGATACGGCCCATGTTCATCATTGGGCCCAGCGCAATGTGAGCACCTTTCCCTTTGAACTCTTGGCCCATGTAGAGACCACGGGTACGCATCAATGCGCGGTTCCATCTAAATACAGGTGAAATCCGAGTGGATGATGACAGACTGACAAAAACGTACGTGGATGCAGTAGTGATGCCCGCGGGGAAAGACGTGACATCGGCCGCGTATCGCACGCCCAGCGGGGAATCCTAGTCACGTGTTGAGTCGATCAAACAGGTCCGGTAAACTTGAGGAATCAAGAACGGTTACCTCTAAGCATAATCCGGGGAAACCTCCCACGGTACCAATGTTACCTACACATCTACCGTTTACACCGGTGGTTAGGTTGACTTTGTCCCAGATAGTGAAATTGGCAATCTATGTTTCGCATGTGAGACAGTGAGCCCGGGTCGCAGAATGGTACAAGTTGGGTTTCAACGCGACTGATTGTCGAGAGATGGTGACGAAGGGCAGGAACTTACGAGTGCTTGTGCCTTTGCATGTGCTGCCGCCCATGCTGGACCGAAGTCCGGAACGATTTGGGGATCTGGGCTGACTGGAGGGGGGGTACCAAGGATCTGTGGCGGGGTAAACCGGCAGATCGGGTGGCGTTGATGGTGTTGGGAACGGGCTGAATGGATAGTCAGAAATAGGAAGAGTGAGTGGTCCTGTCTCAGTTGCAAGGTACGAAGTAGGAGTGTAGGAAGCTGTCGGCAGAGATGTCGACGCGGTGGTTGTAGTCCCTGAAGTAGTGCTATTCGTGGGTGTGGTGAGAGTAGATAGAGCCGGAGAAGAGGAGAACGTTGCAGATGTGGAGTTCGAGGTGGAGTTCGAGGACTGCCCTGCAGCAAAAGGCAGCGGTAACACCAGCAGCAGTGACGACCTCATCGCAGCGGGGAGGCCTGTCTGAGAACCCGCGGGCGGTCATCACATTTAAACCAGTTGTACGCCGTTGTCCTGTCTTTCTCGCTGGCCACCACCTTCGTCTAATTGTGGAACAGTGACTCGCCGGATCCTCTGCACAAGGTCTCCTGTAGAAAAACCATAGGCACATCGCGGGGAAATCTCGGCAAATGACTACCACCTTCACCCTGCAGGCTGAACATCCATGACTTTTACTGCCTTTATTAGATCGATAGGGGTTCAAAAACGATACACGCGAAAAGTGAACATGGGAAGCGGAAGCCAGGTGCCGGATCGGGTCTCCGACGAACGGCGGAAAACCGAGGACATTGTAGCTGATACATAGTGCTTGACTGCAGATGCCCCCTCTATCATGGAAATAGGCGGGGAAAAAAAGACACGAAGTGAAAAACTCTACTAACCGATGGTCACTGTGTGACCATGGAATTCAACTTGATCAAAGCCGACTAGTATAAATCGCCTGATGCCGGCAAGTGGATAATTCAATAGCCCGCCGGCGGACAACGTCCGCGGTTAACTAGAGTGACTCAGGTGTCAGTGAGAACTGCGGATGGGCCTGCGGGCGTATGCGATAAGGAAATCGGAGAACGAAAATATCAATGGTGAACTGTAGACTATTTGAACCCACTCCACAAACCTCGCGAACATCAAAAAAGCACAGCAACGGAGTGAAAAAAAAAACAGCAAAGTTGTGTGAATCGGCTATGAAGCAAGATGCGGAAATAGCTTGCTTATAACGCGCCAAGTCATGCGGTTGCAATTACCTGGTCTTCTCCCGGACCGGCCAGTCCCGAGCCCGGGTGTGCGAGTAGCAGTTCCGATTACGAAGAGTGGTAAAAGGACACGTAGGTAACAAATGCATACAGGGAGCTGCTCCGTGCAGCAAGGATTTCACGCAGCGTGGATCGATCGGCAACTCAGCAGACCAAAGGTCTGGGAAACCTCAGATAAAAATATCGAGCCTCAACGGGAATTGGGAGGTGCGGAGTGCGTCCACAGATGCCGTTGTATAATAGCATTATCGCCATTATGATACGCCCATTTCGGCTTTCCGGGCGGGATGTTCACCTAAACACCCGTCATCACCCGAGCTCGACAGCATTGGCTCCAACACTGGCGCGACATGGACCTTGGGCAAGCGCGCTAAGCGAGTCCTCCACGTGCTCCAACTTTCAAAATACCCTGCCCCAGGCTGTCACTACGTGTTAGTCTATCAAATTCAGGCTGTCGTCCCAATGTGCGGCTCGATCTCGATAACCCCGGGAACTCATGTGGAAAAGTGACCTGCTGACCATCGGATCTCGACGGGTCACGCTTACAATGTCATCATGATTCTTGAAACTTGGGCCTTTGTTGTTGGTGTCCGCCGCGTTCCAATAGTCATGCTAAGGTTCATGCCACACTGGTGAGCCGATTTCCGTCATAAGGCCGCCTGAATGTTGGTGTCACGACCCTTAAATACGCAACACGAAGAACTGCGCACCTCGCTTTGGCCCCACTTACACCCCATAGCAAGATGGTGCCAAAGTTCTTCAGGCTCTCATTCTTACTGCTCTCCGCGCCGTACATTCTTGTGTGCGACGGCAGTACTTTGTCTTCGTCCCCTTCCTTGCCTGCACCCTCACCTTCAGGGAGTGCAACTCCTTCCACTCTTTCTAGTAACTCCTCAGTGAGTTTGACCCCGTCCGCTCCTTTCAGCACTGCGCCAAGCTCGTCTGGTATTCCAGCGAGTGCATCCCCATCTGTTCCATCTAGTTCCACTCCGAGCTCTTCTGCTACGAACTCCTCTCAAACTGGGCCTCTCACTATCCCAATTTCAACCTATCCGTTCACCCCATTCCCCACACCCACACTCCTCCCAGAACCACCAGTCTTCCCTGAGACTGACCCATTATACCCACCCCCCGTCAGCCCCGACCCAGTCATCGTGCCCGACTTCGCACCCGCATGGTCTATCGCGTATTCCAAGGCTCAAGCATTGGTTCGTGTTAACTTCTTTGCTTCTGATTACGGACTAGTCCTGATTTGGCTTCTTGCCAATCCTGGCGTTTTTGCCGTGTTGTAGATCTCCAACTATACAATCGAGCAAAAGGTTAACATTACCACGGGCGTTGGTTGGGCGCTCGGGCCATGTGTGGGAAATATTCCCCCAGTTGTCGACTTCCCGGGTCTCTGTCTTCAGGTAGGTTTATTCGTGATACCGTCAAAGGTCCTTTCATCTCAAACGTGGAACAGGACTCGCCCCTCGGAGTCCGCTTCACCGAACTAGTCAGCGCGTTTCCAGCCGGTATCACCGCTGCGTCAACGTGAGTAACTTCGACCACGGCTTCACCATAGGAGATCTGAAGTTCTCTGCTCTAGATGGAACCGTGCTTTGATCCGGGCACGTGGACTCGCGCTGGGCCAAGAATTCAAGGCCAAGGGTGTTAATCTTGGGCTCGGTCCTATGATGAATATGGGACGCGTTGCTCAAGGTGGACGCAACTGGGAAGGTTTCGGTGCTGACCCATTCCTTACGGGAGAAGCCGCGTACGAAACCATTCTCGGTATGCAGTCTGGAGGTGTCCAGGCCACCGCCAAGCACTACATTAACAAGTTGAGTTGGCCAGAGGTTTGGCATAGTTATTGGCTGTTTACGCTCTATACATGGCAGCGAGCAAGAGTACATGCGAACCCAAGAGTCGTCCAACGTCGATGACCGGACTCAGCATGAAATCTACGCGCACCCATTCATGCGTTCTGTGATGGCTGGTGTAGCATCGGTCATGTGTAGCTATAGTCAGTAACTTCCATCTAATGTGGTCGCGCTCTAACCTCTTGTCAAGACCTCATCAACGACACCTATGCCTGCAACAATAACAAGACCTTGAATGATATACTGAAAAGGGAGTTTGGTTTCCAGGGTTGTAAGCACCTTTTTCTCTATAGCAGGGTTGAATTCACGTATTGAGGTGCCTAAAGTTGTTATGTCGGATTGGTCTGCAACTATGGACACACTATCGGCTGTTGAGGGTCTTGACGTCCGTGCAATTTGGCTATCTACCCAAGGATGCTCGTTAACGTCGATTTTACAGATGACTATGCCTGGAGATATCACATTTGACTCAGGCACCTCCTACTTTGGCGGAAACCTGACTGCCTTTGTCATGAACAACACCATTTCATTGGCCCGTCTCGACGACATGGCCACGCGTATTGTCGCTGCATGGTACTACTTGCACCAGGATCAGGACTATCCACTGACGACCATCAACTCCTGGAATATCAACGACCCTATCAACCAGCAAGTCAATGCTATGAGCGACCACGCTAATGTCGTTCGGGAGGTCGCAACTGGTGGCATTGTTTTGCTTAAGAACGAGGGCGCGCTACCTTTGAATAAGCCCAAGAGTCTTGTCTTGGTTGGAAGCGATGCTGCGCCACCTGAATCTGGTCCAAACGAGTACCCAGACCAGGGTGGTGACCCAACTGGGGTCCTTGCCATGGGCTGGGGATCTGGGTATGTATAGCTCTTTAAATCGATTCCCGCGCGTTCGCTGACTTGATGTAAAGAACGGACAGGTTTCCATATCTTATTTCGGTGAGTCAAATATCTGAGCTGGATGTTTTTATCTGATACTGATCTAACTTCTTTTTTCCCTGTCAGCCATATGAAGCCATTCAAGCTCGTGCCAGAGTTGATCAAACCATTTTTTCATGGGACTTTGACAACTGGGACCTCAGCAGCGCAGCAAGTGCAGTCGTTGCCCAGGAGGTCGCCATCGTTTTCGTGAACTCTGACTCCGGAGAGGTAGGACATCACGATCTCGCCCATTGGCTTATCGCTGACTTCTAGTGTAGGACTACATTACGGTTGATGGAAATCAAGGTGACAGGAACAATCTGACTGCTTGGCACGAGGGAGACCAACTCATCCTCGCCGTCGCCGCCCAAAACAACAACACCATCGTCGTTACAAACAGCGTTGGACCCCTCATTCTTGAACCTTGGGTTGAACACCCCAATGTCACTGCTGTCGGTGTTTTTCCTTGACCCATATTTGTCACCATTATTTCTGACTCGTTAATGCAGATCCTCTGGGCCAGCCTTGGTGGAAACGAAGCTGGCAACGCAATCTCGGATGTTTTGTACGGGGATTGGAATCCATCTGGGCGCTTGCCATACACGATCGCCAAGAACGCTAGTGATTACCCCGCTCAACTTACCTTGGGTGGTGGCGGGACTGCTATCCTGCCCATCAACTATACCGAAGGGTATGTTCTTCAACCCATCTACCCGACGACCCGCCGTGCTTATCAAGTCCTTCAGGCTTTTCATTGATTATCGTTGGTTTGACGCTGTGAGTGAACAGATGGCAAATAATCGATGTTTCTTATATGGTTTGCTAGCAAAACATCACCCCCCGCTATGAATTTGGTTTCGGCTTGAGTTACACGACGTTTGAATACTCTAACCTTGCAATTACCCCCATCGCTTCCATGGATGTCCCAGAGACAGAGCTCATCGACAACTGGGCCGGGGGAGGTGCCACTCCCATCGCTGAGGGTTCGACCACAGCTCTGTGGTAATTTCCTTCGACTCTAGCGGAAAATATTTCATCTGACTATCCTTCTTTCCTTGCCGCTAGGCTTCACATGCCTGCGTTCCAGGTGACATTCGATGTGTCGAACACGGGCTCCTACTCTGGTGGCGATGTAAGCCTAGATCTCTCATTTCCTCAGGCTGCTCGGTCTAACGGGCTTCTGCACCGTTCTTCTCAGATTCCCCAACTCTACGTGCACCACCCCGCATCGGCGAACGAGCCCCCTTCTGTCCTGAAAGGATTCACCAACATTGACCTCGCGCCAAACCAGACGAGTCAAGCGTCGATCACGCTTTCGCGGTATGACTTGTCGATCTGGGATGTTGTCCGTCAGGGATGGGCCAAGCCGAATGGCACGATCACATTCTCGGTTGGTGCGAGTAGCCGGGACTTTAGGCTGAACGGCACTATTCCTCTTTGAGTGCCTATCGGAAAACGGAGCCGGACTTGATACCTTGGACATGGACACGGATATGTGCATGTTTAGAATGTAGTCGTGGAGGAACACTTCAGATTTGACTAGATTCTCGTGATGGACAACAGCTCAGATACCCCCTTATAATCGCGAGTAGTAGCAATACAAATATGCTTGTCTTTGGCACCACGTTGATAAGGACCGAGATAGTTTCTGCCAAAGATGCACCATCACTGGAAGTTTTAGCGCATGCATGCATGCATCGCACATTCTCATCTATCTGGCTGTGTTGTACGCACAACTCATTACAGTGCACACTCTTCGATATTCAGCCAACTCGTCCCAGCCTGATGTCTTGTTTCTCCTTGAAAGGTGCATCTACTCCTCGGGGATCTCCGACTAGGACATGTCTACTGTCTAGTGGCCGTTTCTGAGGTCTTCTCACCACGGCTACCACTTCTACTTGAATGAGAAATTAGCGCACCTTTGGCCAATCAATCCATAGGTTTCTCGAATCTCGGTCAGGCGGCTGTATCCGAATTGTCATCTCGGGCGACCAAAGTTTAGCTCCTCGTTTTAGTCATTCCATTCCACGATTACTTCTCTTCAAAGCCTCCTTCGACCTTATTCCACACCATTTTGGTAAGATGTTGCTCCCCGATGTGCTCTTACCATATATATATTGAAAGAGGAAAAGTTTCCTCAACGACAGCACCGGCCGTAGATGTGCGAGATGCCGGAGAAGCTTTCCCTCTTACAACTGATAAAAAGATGGCGGCAAGAGATACAAACCATTCGCACCTTTGAACCATTGAGATATCATTCCAGGCCTTTGAATGAATAAGTTGACTGGCTCTGCCTTCGTTCACGTAGAATGTCAATATGTTCGACACTTCGATATTAATATAGCCTCCCAGTCTCACTTTTAGGGTGATGAAGCCTGAGCAGGGACAATTCTAAGGACGATGTTGATGTTGTGAGAGCGTCTCTCGCTGCATCAGTCTGAGTCATTCGCTGATGCAGGGACGAGCTGGGGAAGTAAAGCCACCCTAAGACATGACTAACCGAACGCCTTGGAACACTCCAGCAGCTGCGGTCAGCGACTGGGACAGATTCGTCGATGCATTAGCTCAAGTCTCATACGTACGTCATGTATCAATGAGTATTGATCATATCACAAAAGAGTTAGGCAATGTTCGCTCACCTGGTGAGTGTTTTGTGATATGATCAATACTCGTTGATACATGACGTACGTATGAGACATGAGTTGACATATCGACGAATCCGTCCGGGTCACTGATCCCCGGGGTGGCTACCTGCAGTGGATCGCGCAAAAATGACCACGCGAAATACGTATATCGTAACAGCGACGGCATATTGTGCGGAAGAGGCGACGACGGATCAGAGGACTCGTGGTTTGTGCAGAACAAGGGTGATCTCAAGAGAGATGATGACCTTGTGTATGCGATGGGCGCTGAACATCGAGGAGTTCACGGCATGTCGAGAAGAAAAGGCGCCGATGGTACGTGTGTAATCAGAGGCGATGAGCTCCGGTTAGCGACGAGTTCAACGTGACTATGGGCGGGCGGCCTCTAGGTGCGACAGCCATTCCAGAGGAAAAGAGATCGCGTTAAAGCTGTGACGTGTCCAGGTACTCGAGGTACTGGCACCGGGAGGCAAAACTCACGGATGTGGTGACTTACCTTGCGTCGTGTAACTGGAACGCAAAAACACGGGAGTAGCAAGTCCAGCAGGGTGGGAAATGACCTAGGAGGTCCTGCTTTCCGAACTTAAAGACTAATATGAACGATAACGAGGAGGGTGGACGGGACGCATACATCCGGGCATCATTGACGGAATATATTCAGGTCTCCGGCGTAAGGGTACGCGTGCATAAACGGGTTAATGGGGGGATATGAGTGGGAGGAAGGAAAGAAGAAAGTGGGATGAGAGGCCCGAGCACACGTCCTTATATAAGGACTTGAAAGCTTGAAGCACGCGAAGGACTACAGAAGAAGCGCCGTCCAAAAATGGATTTCGGTGTGACATGTGGTTGTTTTGGCTTGTTTGCCCAACCCCTGACTTCGAACGAAGTAAAAGAAGGGAGCCTGCGGCGTTGGGGTTTCTCAGCTCGTCTTACAGCAGCGAAATCAAGCGTTGACTTACTCGAGGTCCTTCGCTAGAATGTACCTAGAATCCTTTGTACCAGTCATCGTCTGTGTAGCAAGTTAGTTATGAGAGTATCAACGTGCAGAACAGACATGTCGTTTCCAGCAACCATAGTAGTAATTTCCTGGATTGGAGCACCTACGTAGCGGTGGATGACGCGATCCTTCGGAATTTGTGTTTGTCGAATCCATATACATGCAGTAGATCTGATGGGTGCGGCCCGAGGTTCAAAGGAGGTGATCCATCAGCGGATGCTATTGGGGTATTCGGCCCGTTGTCCAGGATTTTGTTCGGTTGCGGGTATCGCGGATAACAAAGGACACCGGTTCCACAAACGATCGTTCTGGAAAAGCATAAAAGGTGCACACAACAAACAATAGATTTCAAAGCAACGACATACTCGACATGGGTTTTCGACTGTAACATGGCTAACAAGTAACATGGAAAGCGGAGCGTGAAAGCAGGCACAAAGCGTAAGAACACGAGCATCAACGAGAAGAACAAAGTTTGAAGTACCGGAAAACATAGAGCAAATAAAGCAATCCCAAAACAACAGGCACCGGTTAAGGTTTCCTTGCAAACCGAAGTGGAATTCAAAACAGAAGACCACTCGACACTCAGGTCTTGATGATCCACACGGTCTGGTAGACGCTCACCAGACCAGGGACGCAGCGCATGTCACGAACATATCCGTCGATCAGCTCGCTTATTTCTCGCTCGCTGAGCCCACCTTCGTCCCTCAGAAAGGGTTTCACGCTTTCCGCGAACATAGTCATCGCGGCGAGGTAAGCACGACCCAAAGTCCTCTGGCGCGAAGATGGGTGCCATTCTCCAATGGGAATGAGGTGCTCTTGCATACGACCATCAGTGAATGTCCCAATTTCGCTTAGCCACCGAGGGATATGACCAGTGATCTCGCGAAGCCCAATGTGTCCCAAGAGATCGTTTACAACCCTGAAGAACCGTGTGGCGCCAGGGGCATCGACGGCCGGGTTGCCAGGGTAACCGGGGGCAAAAGTCACATACCGGCCAACTTCGCCAGAGAAGAAAATGCCGCCACGTCGCAAAACACGAGCAGCCTCGCGTAACATCTCCGGATAGTTGGGTATCTGTTTGTGGAATTATGAGAAGGGAGGGGATACCACGAATAAATGACATACTGCCAGAGAAACGCTACGCGCATGGACAACGTCCATCACACCGTCAGGCCAACGGAGGGGCTGCGTGACATCGAGGATCTCGAAGTGGGCGTTGGAGTGGGGACGCCTGGTCGCGATCGGAACTGCTTGTTGATAACGTTGACAGCGGGAGCGAGCGACCAATAAGGTTGAGGTTGTAGAACAAAAGCAACGTGTCATATACGTACCAATGTCTACGCCGGAGAACCTGACGTGTCTAAACTGACTTGCCATATCCATCACCCTATCACACGAATCCAGCACACACGGATTAGATGGATCAAAGTCCAATCAGATGAAATCACGTACCATCGTCCGGTCCCCGTACAGAGGTCGAGGACGCGTTTCTGCCTGCCCGACTCGTAGGCCAACGCTTCGGCGACGGGATCAACAAAGTGAGAACCCAACAGGTCGCGCAGAATCTTGTGCTGCGCGTTTAACCTCTGAAAAAGAACTCGTTAAGTAGGGCTGATAGGAAAAAAGATGCCGACACACCACTTGTTCCTCGCCGTCAACAGGCAATGGATATGGCAAGTTACCATGAGAATGGAAGAGCCGGCCACCGTGCTCTCTAAAGTGGCCTGGGAAATCGTCTGCTCCCAGTTCAGTCAGAACCGAGGAGGTATCTGAAGAACCGTCGTCGTCGTCGTCGTCGGAGCCCATAGAGTCGAACGAGCCAGAAGAGGAAATTCTATCAATATTGGCTTCGTCGTCGTCCTGCAGATTGTGGCGGTTCTTCAATTCAATCGCCATGACCAACTGAGGGGAAGAAGCGAATGTAGAACAGTTTGCGTACTGGGTTTGATGGAGATGACAGTCCGTTGGCAAGACAAAAATTGGACGGCGCTGCAACTACTGAGTTTTATACCGATAGTAACTCAGCGAAACAGAGTAGAAGCTGGGCACGAGGTCAAAACAAGCGGCCCTGTTGAATACAGCGTTGAGATGGGAAACGTGCATGTGGGCCCATAAGACAAGATACCTGTCAAGGCGAAATGAACGAGTCCTGGGGACAGGCGATGTTGCGCCAGGCAACGGGACCATGGACGAGTGGTGGCCAGAGGGTGAATCGCTGAGTGATTGAGTCCGCGTGGATCCGGTAGACTCAGATTCTGGGCGCCACACGAACGAAAAGATGCACACAAAGCAAAAGCACCAAACGATGGATAGAAGGAGCTCATCGCTCAGCGGCGATAGATGATAAACAGATCTGAATCAAGGAAGATTGTCGAATAGTATGAACCGAAATTTCCCGGGCAAAATGGCAGTGGGAGGGAAGATGTACAGCCTGTTACGTGATCAGCGGAACCGCCTCAGAAGACCGATTTGGTCCCAGACCCGCAACAAGGCTGCACGCATGTCTGCAAAAATTCCGAGTCGGACATGACACGTTACGCGGTTGAGGCAGCAGTTCGGGACTGGTCCCCGATCGTCAGCCTAGCTATCTCTGGCGGGCGCATACTAATGCAAAATTTAAGCTCTCACGGGCTCCTGCGAGCTGATATTAAAAAAAAGACAGCTCAGCGGTTTTCCCTGGCTTGACTACTAAGCTTTGAAACCCCTCGTTTGGAACTGAGTTCACGCGGTGCCGCAAAGACCGCTAATAGTAACAACCGCCGTTAGGCCGGGATTAGTGGTAATTCTCGTCGAGTAACATGATTCTCAGGAACGACTTACCGTCACGGTAGCACCTAACTGTGAGTCAGCGACTTAGCTATCAATCCACTGGCACTCTGATAAACGACCTCTAGTATTAATCAGATTTTGGTCTGGTGCATGTGAACATCCCGAAGGGCCGAGCTGTAAGTGGAACGATTTCAGCTGTCAGTTTCCTATTTCACTCGATAAGTAGGCATTTGCTTCCGTCGGGCATGTGAACGCGTTTGAGGTGTGGAAGTCACGTGGCTCCCGTTCCCGTTTTTCCGTACGACTTTCAGACTCGGACTTGCTCCCCTAAACACGTAAAAGCGCCAAGCCACAACTCTCGAATCTGTTCCTCGAGTCTACAATCAACGGATACTGGCCATGAATGAGGCCGATGATTTTTTTGCAGAACAGGACAGGCGAATGAGCATCCCTGACGAGGATGTAGATGAATATATCCAAACGCGCCTTGCGGCCTCGCGGATGAACCGGTATGTTATCAGACCCTTATGAAGGTTGGCTTGCCGTTTCATTCACCGGCGCAATCGCAGATCAACACAGGGATGTGTCAAGGGCCGAGAGGATATATCGGGTTCTCGGGATGACGGGCCGCAGGCACCGTGTCTTCCCAGTGCCCACTTCACAGGGGGTACATGCAACCCAGTTCAACAAGGTGTTTCATCTGGAACTACGCCACACACTCCGAACTCGCAGAAACAGTGGGCCTAATTTATCAAGACAGATCATAGGTTGTATTTGACAGTTATCTTTCGACAGACACGGACCATTTAAGATAGCCAAAGAGAACAACAGTGCAGGAACAAGCGATACGGGGAAAGAACCGAACTATATGTCCTTTGGTTTCTTGCCCGAACCTTCTTCTACGTGCGTTTCCTCTCCCCATCCGATATCGCCTGCACAATAACACGGGGGAAATCGTTGCAAAAAGTACACCTGCCGCAGCACATTCCGTTAAGCGGCGTAAAACCACGGGCAAAAATTCTATCCCCAAGCCGATAGATTGTTCACTGCGTACCAGCATCTCCGAAGGCCC
>JBBPQV010000621.1:0-17566 GCA_038092675.1 Boletus rufocinnamomeus
GAGTAGTTGCCGGTTGGCTTGCAGGAAGGGTGCTAGTACTAACGCATGATGTTGAAGATAAAGGGTGAAAGCGTCTCCAGCCCATCGCCCCATGACTTTAACTACGTCGAACGGAACGCCTTTGAGTAGATATAATAGTGTACCTCCGATTCGCAAACTGTGGCCTTGTAGGTTTGCGAGGCCACAGTATTTGACGATGGCAGTGATGCGGGCCGTGAACTGGGTTTTGGAAAGTGGGCGTAGACCGCTTTTTGGATGTTTCCAGGCAAAGAGATGCGCACTGCTAGGGCCAGGGTTGATGCGGAGGTGGTGCTGCAACGCTGCCTCTGGGTCTGTTATACAATCTGGTTGAGGGGCGCACTGTACAGTTTCTCCGTTCTCGGGTTCGCATTTGGTGACTGGTAGCGTGAATTGAATGACCAGCAGGTTGTTTGGGTCCCGCAGAAAGGCGATGTCTCGTCGGGTGATGTGTTTGGAGGCAACAAAGCTTTTTATAGTTTTAACTGTAAATTTGCCTAGCCTAGCTACGCAATAGAATACAGTTACCATGCACACAAAGATGGCGGCATCGCATGGGTCGTTCATATTGAGTTGGGTGCATATGATCTTTAGATCCTCTACTGTCATGGGAGGGTGTTTGGCTTTTTTGGAGCCCGGTGGAGCGAGTCTCAATGCTCCTTGTAGCATATGTCGTAGCTCATCCGAGTCTATGGTCCATGGATGGCCATGTAGGAGATGCCAAGCTTGCACGCCCGCTGAGTAATTGGCCATTGCGGCACCCGAGTACGCCCCGGCGCAACTAGAGAGAAACGAGAGGAGTAAGTTGCGGGACGCTGGACACTGTTCCGTTTCTGATATGTGATTAATGTTGCAGTACACATGAAAAATGAGGAGCCCGGTGCCATACAGCTCTTTTGTGCTGTCCGCCCATGATGCTCCGATTACTTCTAGGATGCGATCTAGGGCTGCTTCTGAAACGTCTGGACGAGGGGAAGGGTTGGCTGGGAGCCAGAGATGAAGTTTGTCTTTGGCTAGACAGTGTGGATGGTTTGGGGATGGTAGCAGGCGGAGGTTGGGTTGGTATGGGCGAGGTCTGCTGGGACTGGAAGATTCGAGAATGGCTGGGGAGGATGGGGGGAGGGGCGAGTTGAAACAGGATGAGCTCAAGTCAAGCGTCTTGGATGACATTGAAGAGGAGCTCATCCTCAAGCTGGGTCTCTGCTTGAGCTTGCTCGTTTTCTTCCTGTTGGTCCCAGATCCGACCAAGAGCATGAGTTGCTGAGTTGGAATATCTTCCTTCCTTGAGCTCTCTGAGCTCTCGGGCTGAGAGGGGATCGACAGTGTCTGTGAGGAATTCCTGGAGGTGCTTGGGTAGAGTAAAGGGCAGAAGCAGGAGATTGGACGGTCCATAGGAACCTCTGGACGGCTGGTTGGCAGGGTTGCTAGCGCTGGGTATATAGCTTACAGCAACACTTTCAATGTGGTGTGAAGTCTCGACGATAGCATGGATATGTTTGAATATTTCATTGATGGCGCGGTTTCTGTGTCTGCCAATTTTCCATCCTTCGATGACTCCTGTGTTGTCGCCGTATACAATGAGGTGCTGTGGGTGGATGAGGACAGTCTCGAGAGCGCAGAGTAGGAGTTCAAAGCCCACTGCTTCTGCCCAGCTGATGTCCTTGGCTCCTTTGTGTGACAACCAGTCTGGTCTGAGGCGCCATGCTCTCCATCGTTCACTGACGATGATACCAATGCCAATGCCAGAACTGGCATCGGAGAAGGCTTTCGGGTCGCTGCGAACTGGTGGGGGGCAGATGGTTCGGATAACTGCGCCTGAGGAAATCCTGTCAAGCCACCAGGTTAGGTCTTTTTCTAGGCCTTTGTTTGGGCGATGTGGTAAAAACAGGCTCTTGCTGCACGTTGCTAACATGCTTTCCAAGCCTGTGAGGTACGTGCGACCCTGTGGGAGGATCGAGGCAGCATGCAGCAGCTTGCCGTAAAGTTCCTGTACATGCTTGAGGTTATGAAGCAGTCACACTAGCCATCCATTGATGGCCGCGCTGTATTTATCTATTTTGGTCGAGCTGAGCGACACGGTACGATTCTTTAGATTCCAGACGAAACCTATGTACAGAGTTGAAGCAGCAAAGGGTTGATCCTTGGATTTCTCCCAGGGTATGCCGAGTTCTTTGGAAATCTTATCTATGTCTGATAGACAGTAGGTGTAGCGACTGTCACCTTCCTCGCGGGGGGAGGTGTTGGAAAAATCTCTGATGGGTCTGCTGCAGTCTTCACTGAATTTGTCCAATGTTCCGTCTGGCGTGGCAGATCCGGTGAAATAAATATGTGAGCCGATGTGTTGCATTCCAGTGAGCTGAATTTCCTCATGCCACTTGTGTTGTGCTGAATTGTATTCGTGTAGACGTGCCTGCGGGATTCGAAAAAATATGTGGTCATTGACCCATTTGTTGAATGGGCCGATGCCATGCGCTCGCAGGATCTCAGCACCTGCATTTGCTATATGACCGTATGCACCACAGGAGGGGGATGTGCTGAACGCCACGCAGGTGTCTATACACGTGTGCGAGTCTGAAATCTGAACCACCGCAGCCGGCCATTGCGATGGATGTAGTGGAACGGTTCGGTAGGCTTCAGCGACGTCTCGGGTGGCAGCCTGAGATCCTGTAGGGAGATGAGAGATTAGAAGATATATCGTAGAAAACTTGCCCCAGGTACATGGGAACAGGGCTGTATCTATGGTGTTATTAACAGATGGATTTGGAAAACTGGGCGAAGTTTTGATAGGGAATGAAAAATTTTGAATGAGTCTAAATTTACTGGGGCGTCCGGGTTTGGGAATCATGGATAAGGGTGATGATTGAAAGGGTCCGAGCAATTCTGATATGCTCGCCGTATCGAACGGTCCGATGTATCTATCTTTAGCGAGTTCCTTGTTTATGGTGTCCTGAAACTCGGATTTATAGAGCAAAACCATGGTGCTATTTGGGGGAGATTGTACATGTAGTATGTGCGGATAGCCTACTCTGAAACCTTCTCACAGTCCAGCTACAATGGTGGGGAAACGCTCGGAGAGACCTGCTGAACAAAGCGCATGTTCCCAAGTGTCTGCTTTATAGGGAGTTCAGGGATGGAGCTTTCTCTGCTCGAGGGCATTGACTAGCTCCATGGGTGAGGGCTCCACAACTGGAACATGAGTGCATATGATTGTGTTTGTCGCAGTGTAGGAGCCTCCGGCTCCCTACAGTCGAAACCTCCCTTTTCCCCTCTGTCTAGATATCCTACTAGCGTCATCCGTCGTGTCCATGTCCATCTGTTCCAGTCCGAGGTGAGCCACAATGTTCCTAAAGCATTCCTGTTCGTCCTGTCTTGTTCGTCTAACTGTACTGGCACTGGACTCTAACCGGATTCTACTTACTCAATTCCTTGTCCTTGATTCCTTGTCCCTTAAACGCCGTCTTGAATCCCTTTGTCCTTATTTGTCCTCCCTTCCCCTAAATTCATTGTCATGTGCCTTCATTTACCCTTTCGAACTTGTTTTTGAGTTAGCCTCTGCCACCGAACGATAATATTAGATCTATGGAGCGCTTCCTTGGATACGTAGTTACCGAGTCTTGGGAATGCCTGGACTATAAAAAGTTTGTACCTGGATCTGAATAACCATCTTGCACACCCTGCCTTGATCCCTTGCATCTAAGTCTCGCATTCGGATTCTCTTCATTGTCGTCGTCATCGCCGGTCCTCGTCCTTGACCAGTTAGCATTCTCGTATTCGTCACCGGCCCACGTCCTTGGTCGGTTAGTCTTTTGTCTTCGTCTGCAAGGCCCTCGTCCTCGGTCACTTTTCTTCACCTTCATCCTTGTCTGTTCCAGACTCACTATCCCTCAGTCCTGCGTACTGCAGAATTAACAGGACTCTGTTATTACCCTGAGGTCAGTCGCAGCAAACCCTTCCCTACTAACAACCCTACTCTAGGACCCCTTGGGATGAGTTTACTCGACCCTATACCATCCCCCCTCTTAGGTCTCTGACCTACTTATCATTCTTACAGTGGCATCCGCAATCCCTCTGCCAAAGGCTGCAGAGGGTGATTCCTCTGTCTCTAGTTTGTAAGGCTTTGTTGACTCGCTCGCAATACGTGTCATGCTTGTTGTCCCAAGTATGTTTGGCGGCGCATTGAATGACTGGGATGGAGTGTTTGCCTCGTCCGAGACAGACTGTGCAAACTAGGAGGACGAGGGGGGCTGAGGATGAGTTTCTGGACAATGACGCTGGTGTGTTTGATTGTGGCTCGTTCTGAAAGGTGCGCTGCCATTTGCCTTGCAACGTGTCTGTCTGCTCTCTGGTTGGAGGGGACATGGGGCATTTGGATGTGCTGGGAGTGCGCGTGTGCGAAGGTTTGTACGAGTCAGGTGCCATGCTAGAGTGCGATGACCAATTGAAGGACTGTGAATGTGTAGGGATGAATGATCATTGCACAGATATCGCGTTTGATAGCGGTTGTGGGGTTAGGCGAGATGGCGACACGCTGTGGAAAAAAGACGTGTTTGGGCATGACGAGGCCAAACGCACGCCACCCGCATCCCAGATGAAATCTGCATGGGTGTGGAAACCCGCGTATGGAGCCGGGATGGGCATGTGGGATGGAAGGAGGAGGGAGGAGGATAAAGGGGAATATGAAGGTTAAAAAAACGTAGCAATTATGAGTGCGTTTCCTGGCACCGGATTTTGGGAATACTTACCGTCTGGATGGCATCGATTTTGGCGGCATACACACTGTCTAGCACCTCTTGGTGGTATTCATAAAGACGTTCCATGTTTAGCAGGAGGAGGCGGAAAGCGTCCGGCGTCCCAACCGTCTTATGCCAATCCCTTCAAACTCTTCCTTGGTAGATGAGTAAAGCTTTCTTCCATGAGTTGCTGGGGTCGTGATGCCAGTTGTGGGACTCTAGGGCAATCCAGAAGTCCCTGACCATGTCTACTCGCTCCTCTGGCCATTCTTGTTGTTTCAGTGTGTTTAGCATCTGGAAGCTGGCTTGCCTGAATTCTTCCCAGGATAGGTGTTCATCTTTGACCTTGTGCTTCTTTGCTTTGGCCAAAGCCGCTGTTTGAAAAGTCAGGCCTTTGTCTGTTTGGACTAGGGTGAGGAGATCATCATCCCCGGAGCCTTCTTCTGCCTCGCGAATGCCTTTGTTGGTGAAACTATATAAGGGAACATAGTCACCCTTGCGAAGCTTGTTTAAGGTGTGCTGCGAAGGTAGCAATAGAGCTGTAGAAGGAAGCGGGTGGTTAGGTATGGGGGCGAACTTGCTTTTGTATTTCTTTCGCTCCTCCTGCTTCACTTCTTCTTCCTCTGCCTCTCGATGGGCGCGTTGTCGTTCTTCCTCTTGATCCGCTTGCTCTCACTGTTGCCTTCTTGCTTCTGCCTCTGCGACATGTTGAAGCTCCCAGGCTGCGATGGCCTTGGTGTTGTTGAAATGCCAGAGGTTTCTGAGGATGAGAGCTGCTTCTGCATCAGTCTTTCCTTCTACTGTGAAAAAGAGTCGAGCCTCGTCGTATTCCGGTGTCATGTAGTCCGGGCACACGTCTCTGTTTGGATCTGCCATTGCGAAAGGGAGATGAGAAAACGAGGGAAGCTACAGGAAAAGGAAAAGAAAACGACGAAAAGGTTGCTGAAACTGAAGCTCTGTGAGAGCGAAGGAGGTGGCAAGAAGCAAAGAAAGGTGCCACCTCGCTTCGCTTGTCTCGCAGACCTCATCCTGCACCACCTCGTGTCTCAGCTTATGTAGGATATCAACAGGGCACATTGCAAAGAACTGCAAAAAGGCTAAGCTGCAATGTGGCAAATGCCACTTCTTCAGTGGTGGCCATCAAAAAGGCTGCTCACATTACACGCCCACCAAGGGCAAAGGAGAACACAAGGTCCACTCTACAGACA
Organism: Boletus rufocinnamomeus; assembly: GCA_038092675.1. Classification (NCBI taxonomy): domain Eukaryota; kingdom Fungi; phylum Basidiomycota; class Agaricomycetes; order Boletales; family Boletaceae; genus Boletus; species Boletus rufocinnamomeus. The sequence continues at coordinate 5,957 of JBBPQV010000621.1, forward strand.
CCAAGGACATGTCCTCGGATGACGAAAAAGCACTGAACCCAAGAAGGCCGATAAAGGCAAAGAACACAATTGGTCTCGATCAATCAAAGGAATGAGCCTGGACAAAGCACATGCCTGGTTCAAAGATTATGAGGCTCTGGCAGCCAAGAAGGGAAAAGATTAGAGCCGTTGCACGTATCTGGGTGTGCTCTGGCTTCTCCCACTAATAGATTTGAAATACTGTTGGAGGATGAAATCGTAGAAGTTGATGATTCCGAAGACTGCAAAACCATACATACATCTTTCAATTTGCCGTCAGGGGGGCCTCCTAGTGAGCTTGGGCAGGATGTAACACTGCTGCTTAATTCCCCTACAAAAAACCAAAAAAATAGTTTTGAAATCCCAGACGATGGCTTCATGCAAAGTGTCAAACCCTCTCGAGAAATCCTATTGGATATTAAAATTGCACCTCAGTTGCAAAAGAAGAACTTCACACCAACTAAAGCCCTTCTGGACTCAGGGGCTAACATCATCATTATCAATAAAACATGGGCTGAAAAGAACCAGATCCCACTCACACGCCTATGCAACCCTATTCCTATATTTAATGTGGACGGCACAAAGAACTCTGCTGGCTGCATTACCCACGCAGCGGAGATTATTGTCGAATTCCAGGGTCACTGTGAGAAAGTCTCAGCAGAAGTTACTGACCTCGGAAAGAACTCTTTCATCCTTGGCTATAGTTGGCTCAAATGCCACAACCCTGAAATTGACTGGACAGTCGGCACTGTCAAGATGACACATTGCCCAAGACACTGCCTCATGTTGCAGGACCACTCCGCCTTCATTGCCGAAATTGAAAAAGAAGAGTATGACATCCAATACGCTGTTCATAACACTATTTCCACACTAGAAGTGAAAACAACCCAAAAACTCAAGAAAACCCCTGAGGAACTTGTTCCCAGGCAATATCACAAATTCCTTAAAGTATTTCAGAAAAAGGAATCGGAGCATATGCCCATCAGGAAACCATGGGATCATGCAATCAATCTAAAAGACTCATTTAAACCTAAGAAAGGACACATCATTCCTTTATCAGCGATGGAGCAAGATGAAGTCACTGCATTCCTAGATGACCAACTGAAAAAGGGCTATATTCGCCCATCAAAATCCCCTCAAATGTCACTGGTGTTCTTCATACCTAAGAAGGACAGAAAGAAACGGGTGGTCCAAGACTACCATTATCTCAATGAACACACAGTTAAAAATAACTACCTGCTTCCCCTTATCACGCAGCTTGTTGACAAGCTTCAAGGTGCAAAGAATTTTACAAAAATGGATCTATGGTGGGGATACAACAATGTCTGAATCAAAGAAGGAAATGAATGGAAGGCCACTTTCATATGCTTTAAAGGCACCTTTGAACCCCTCATCATGTACTTTGGCTTGTGCAACTCCCCCACCACCTTCCAAGTGATGATGAATGAGATCTTTGCCGATATGGATGGTGTTGTGGTTGTCTACATTGATGACCTAATGATCTTTACAAAAACAGACAACCAAGAGGAACACAACAAGATCATGTTGGAAGTCCTGAGAAGACTTGAAGAAAATGATCTATTCATCAAACCCAAAAAATGCACTTTCTCCGCCGATGAAGTTGACTTTCTCGGAATGATTGTGGGAAAAGATGGTATTAAGATGGATCAAGAAAAAGTCAGGGCTATCACAGAATGGCCGACACTGTTGCAAGATGACTCGAGAGAACACTGGTGAGACTCTACTGGGGCTACACCAAACCAAACGATGAAAGAGAAAGCAGAGGTTAAGAGGTAAGACGAGACGGGCCTTCCTTAATCAACTCACAAGGATGTAGGTCGCAAGTGACAAATGGATTAGACTGGGAAGTCCAGTCGAGTACAGCTACTTTATATACATTACAGGATGGCACACGGACCATAGGGTCCATGGGAAAGCTTACTGGTTTTAGATAGATGAAAGAAGAGGTCGTGAGAGAAGAAGAATGATGATGAGAAGAAAGAAGCAGAAATTAATAAGGCATGTGTGCAATGTGTTTGTCTAGACCATAGGTCATGTGTAGTTTCCCACGGTCATGTGCACATCACGTGACTTCAAAGTCTGAAGGTTTGTAAAGTAGTGTGCGAATGCGCTAAGTTAAAAAGTTTGAAAATATAGTATATCATAACAGACACCAAAAACAGTCAAACAAGTATGGAGCTTTTTGGGCTTAGCAAACTTCTATTGGAGATTTATCAAGGATTACGCAATGGTGGCTAGACCACTACATGATCTCACGAAGAAGGACAAACCTTTTGTCTGGAACAAAGCCCAACAGACAGTGTTTGATACGCTTTTACTACAGCTCCCATCCTCGCTTTCCCCGACATTGATTGCCATTTCTGCCTAGAATGTGATGCATCAGACTTCACTACAGGCACCGTCTTATCTATTGAAAAAGAAAATGTCTGGCACCCTGTTGCCTTCTCTTCTCATGCCATGATGCCACAAGAACATAATTACCCAATTGCAGATAAGGAAATGCTCTTGGTAATCCAAGCATTAGAACAATGGTGCCATTACCTTGAAGGGTCCAGACACCAATTTGAAATTTGGAACAACCATCAAAACCTTCAATGGTTTATGACATGACAAGACCTCAACTGACACCAAGCACATTGGGCTATGTACCTTTCCTGCTTCAATATGACATGGCACTACAAACCCAGCCACACTATGACAAAACCAGATGCTCTCTCTAGACAAGACGAGCACAAAGAAGGAATAGAAAACAACAACAAAGGCATTACCGTTGTCACCCCGGATAAGATCCGATCTATGATCACGATTGCAGATAATGGGGATATAATCAAACAAAAAATCTTTAACACCATGTGTCTCCTTAGCAAGACGGAAATACAAAAAATGCAGAAACAAGGCAGCATCCAAGAAGAATGTGATGGCTGTCTATACAACAAATTTGGAAGGTTATACATACCTGACAAAGCGATCCTCCATATGGAGATTATTGAAAAACACCACGATGTGCCAGTCGTAGGACATCCCGGTTATGAGAAAACAGTGGAACTTCTTCAACGTAATTATTGGTGGCCTGGAATGGCTACTACTGTAAAAGAATACGTTGCTAGATGTGACACATGCCAAAGATTCAAATTGGGCAACACGGCCCCAGCTGGCCTATTACACCCTCTTCCTATCCCTGAAACCCTGTGGCAAGATATCACAGCCAATTTCATTACCAGTCTCCCTAATTCCCACAGTTATAATGCCATTCTCATAGTCATTGATCGGCTATCAAAAGAAGTAGAGTTGATTCCCTGCACAGAAAAATGCTCGGCTGTTGATATGGCTAGGTTATTCCTTTCTCACATATGGAAGCATCGTGGTCTTCCCTATTCAATCACCTCAGACTGCAGTCCACAATTTGCCTCTCAAGTTATGCAAGAAATCAACAAAAGCCTAAACATTTCCACCAAACTCTCCACTTCTTTCCATCCACAGACCGATGGACAATCCAAGATTGTAAACAAAGAAGTTATGAAATTCCTTCATATTTTTTGCTTCAAAAAACAAGATTCCTGGAGCGATTGGCTTGCCATCGCACAATTCTCTATAAACTCAAAAATGCATTCTTTGACTAAGAAGTCACCTTTCAAACTCACAAGATCTTATGTGCTGCATATGGGAATAGAACCCATTATGTCAGACAAGGCACCGGCAGCTAAGACTTTCGTGAGTAGTATGGCAGATGCCATAAAGGATGCAAAAACAAATCTGGGAAATGCACAAAAGAAAATGAAAGACAATGTGGACAGGCACCGCTCTGACACCCCTGATTATGTAATCAGCCAGCAAGTCTGGCTATCATGCACAAATTTACGACTCACACATGCCTCTCACAAGCTATCCAAGCAATGGCTTGGCCCCTATGAAATCATTGGCCTTGTGCCAAATGCAGTTGAACTGCGCATTCCTTGTTCTATGCAAATCCACCCTGTTGTCAATGTCTCTCAGGTAAAACCTTACAGAGAACAGTTAGACTGTTAAGACTATGCTGGAACTCCTTAGGGTAACTCCAGAGAAGCGGAGTTTGGAGGGGTTGAGATGTCGGCTTCACCTTGTGTGGTGCACCCTTGCTGATTCACAGTGTCTTGGATTTTGGAGCAGGAGCAGAGAGGGAGGGTGACTCAGAGGATTTGAAGTCCATGTCAAAGTTGATATCAGAACTAAGTAAATACAGGAGTTCAGAGGACTATATATATGTCAGGGATACATAGCATTAGTAATGGAGGTACATATAGTGGATTGGTAAGTAGATTGGTAACTGGAGGGGAAGTGGAGCCAGAGCTGTGCATCTACGCAAGACACAGGATCGGAGGGGTACAGAGGGCGGAGCTAGTACATAAGGAGAATGGAACGTAAGTATTGTAAGTAATCTACACAAGTCTGAAGGTTTAGGAGTTGTGTCTCAAAGAGAACACACCAGAGTTCATATATAACAGGTCAGAGGTGGTTCTGGAGGCCAGAGGTACAGTATATGACATAGACGGTCAACCCGTAAACTGCCTGGGACCAGTTACAGTCACAGAAGATCATGACAATGAATAGGAGGTGGACTTTATCATTGATTCTCACTATAAAAACAAAAAATTGGAGTACTTGGTACATTGGCAGGGTTATGATGAAACAGATCGTACCTGGGAGCCGAGAGAGAATCTCACTACCACCAGGGGAGCCATATCTGACTTTCACATGTCACACCCTTCTGCCCCGCATGCTCTTACCATAGACTCCGCAGATTTCCTTCTACTATTCGAAAAACATCCTGAGCCATTGACATCGCTTTCAAAGAAGCAAACTCCCTTTGATCACCTGGAAGTCGATCTTTAGAGAGGGGATAGTGTTACGGTTTGCTCCTTTCAACGTCTATTTATTCACATGACGTCTCTTTTCTCTTCTGACTTTAACTTATTTTCATCTTCAAAGTCATGTGACTAGATCATGTGATGGGTCACATGACTCATTTGACACTCTTTACTGTTGCAGGCTATGCCATCAGTCAATGTGATGTACTCAGAGACTTTCACAAGTCTCATCGGATGCTTTAACTCCTTTTAGTTATATTTCTTCTCATGTTCATTTCCATGCTATGCACACTTCTTTTCATTTCCGCTATGATTCTCTTCCATTCTGCCACCACATGTGGTTGCATCATGTCTTTCATCTCCACTCTTCCATTCTATGGCTATGCATCAACACATGTTATTAATCTCCATCTTACCATATGCAGATGTATCGGTAGATCTGGTACAAACATGTACACATATGTAGAACAATATATAAACCTCAAGACTTCACTGGATGTCCTCCAGTTTAGTTCTCTTGGAGTTTCCTCTAGAGCTTCAGAGCTGAGCCCAATTCCTTATCCACTCCACTCCCACTCCAGTTGACATTCGTGACAACCTGAGGTACACATCATACTCGCTTTAGGGTTGTTTCAAGCACCACTTGAACAACAATAGAATGAGTCATCTTTTACAGTGAGAGGCATCTTAGGCTCAGGGGGAGACCTGGGAGAGTGGGGGTTTTGTGTCCTCACTGGCCTCACAATGCTAGCACCACTCAAACAACAACAGGATGGGTCACCTTTCACAGTAAGAGACATCTCAGGCTCAGTGGGAGAGTGAGGGGATAGATGTGGGTGCCATTTTTAACCTTTTCTGTCTGCAGGTCTTAAAGAGGATTCTAATTGTGGTGTCTAAAACAGGGTTGATGTGGGCAGTGCTTGGTCCACAGTGTCCACCAAGATTCAATCATGGTATGGAGATGTCAATTTGGACATATCCCTGATAGGGATAAACTATAGTAGGTTAGAAGTTAGAACTCCAACTTCCATCAAATTACTTCAAAATGATACTCACCTGTTTCAGCTGTCCACTTGTTTTGTATGCATCTGGGTCAAAAATGTTGCACAAATCCATTGCCATCTTGAAACTCACTTGGATTCCATTGCCTTCACAAATATTCAAGTGTTTGAAAGGACCAGATCTAAGACTGCTGGTTACAATAGAATGGAGTGGGAACCTGCAAGGCTGCAAGCTGTGTGGGTACTCAGTGATCTCAGTCACATTTCCAAAACCTTCTTGAATACCTCAAGACATTTTCAGACATACCTCAGGAATGGATGTTATTCACATAGACAGAAGATACAGACTAGGGAAAAAGTTAGGGTTGGACTCAACTGGTAAATTGTAAAATTCAAAATGTGAGTGTGGCTGGCTGATAAGTCATCCAACCTCAGGTATAGTTCATCATGCTCACAACATTATAACAGGTGAAGTGGTGGCAGTCAAGTTAGAGCCTATTGTCAGAACCACAGCATCTTTAGCCTTGCAGAATGAATACTCCATGCTCACTCAGCTTCAAGGTGCCACTGGACTACCTTGGCCTCTCTGGTTCAGCAGAGAGGGATCACATCAAGTGATGGTCCTTGAGAACCTTGGGAAATCCTTGGACAAGCTTGTTCACGAATCCCCTCTTGGTGCACTCAAGCAGCACTATGTTGCTCAGCTTGATGTACAAATGATTTGTGGACCATCAGAGGGGCAAGTATGCAGCAATTAACTACCTTTAATCAAAGTTTCTCATCTTGAACACATTCATTCATACAACTTCATCCACTGTAATATCAAGCCTCAAAACATTGTAATGGAAATAGGAGAGCTCCAGGATACTGTGTTCCTTATCAACTTTGGAATCACAAAACAATACCATGATCAAGTATCATCCATATTCCCATGCAAGAATGCAACTGGTTTGTTGGTACCCCAGCATTCACCTCCCTCAACATCCACCTCAAACAGGAATTGAGTTGTTGTGATAATCTTGAAGCTCTCATGTACTTGCTTATTTTCCTCCAACATGGAGTGTTACCATGGTTGGAACAAGGTTGCCAGCACATCTCTCATTCAGTCATCCAAGAAACAAAAGAATCCATGGGAACTGTCCATGACAGCAGTATTTCAGAGGAATTCCTCTTCTTCCTATCTTATGCACACAGTCTTTCCTTCATGCAGAAGCCAGACTACAATCACCTTCACACACTCCTCCTGCCTGCCATCACTCACATTGCTTGCGAAAGAAATACAGGTGACTACATTCTCACAACCAATAATACACATGAGAGCTGATGACCATGAGAATGATGACATCCCAAGGCAAGCGATTACTGAGACTTCTTAGAATACATTCTAACCTGTCAGTCAAAGGTACATGAAACTATGCCCCCATATGGTGGGGTGTTCAAAGCAGCATGCTCTGCCAACATGGCAGACAACCAGATGATAATGCTAGTTTGACTTTTTTTGTGGTATGGTGTATGGGCTGACACTACATCTCATCATGCATCATGACACTTGTACACATACTGTCTACAGTGTTCACATTGTTGTATGATGTTTGAGTCTTGTATATAGGAATGTAATTGTGTTTCTCAGACCTCTGAATTGACTAAAGCTGGCCCCAGCCAGCTTTTAGCTGAGGAGTGGCTATTGCTGGTCTGTTCAGTTAATGGAGCCAAGTAGTGGAATTAGGAGTGATAGCCAAGCCAAGCTGAACTGTGGCAATACTAATATTTTGGCAATGAATCAAAATATCACTGGGGCCAACCATCCAAAAACTCATCCTGTCATGCCACATACTTCCAGATTGTGAGTAATTTGGGTTGAGAATCATCCTTTAATTCTTCACTCAGTCATCACAGCTCCCTGAAGTGTTTAAGGATTTTATCATGGTTCATTCAGAAGGCAAATCACTCAGTGACATTTTCATGACCCACTGCCAGAGGGAGCTTTTCCACAAACAGTGGAAAACAATTCTGGATGATGATTTCATTCAGGCCTATAAGCACAGTGTTGTGATCACCTGTTGTGGTGGCTTGAAACACTGTTTCTATCCATGTATTTTCACATATTCTGCTGACTATCCAGAAAAGTGAGTCTTCTGAATGGGTGACCCTGGACCATGGTAATTTTGACTCCTCCGAGTTTACAGGATACTCATAGCATCAACTTGTAATCTTTGGAAATGTCCTTGCCCTTGCTGCAAGATAATGTTAGGTGATGTTCATGACCTTGGCACTAACAAAGACACATATAATCAGCAGCTACTGGTCCATTGTGACAGTCCTGATCATTGAGATAGAGTACAAGCTGCATGAAATCCCATCTATGGAGCTAACTATGTGGTCATGACACCCCAAGTCAAAGTACTCCTTTGAGAAGACCTGCCTGTCCCAACATCAGTGAGTGATCTCCCTGATGGCAGGTTTGAGAATGGTTCATTATGAATGTCATCATGCAAAATGTGATCTTGGACAAGCTGTATCACTTGGATTTCAGCCATTTCACCATGTTAGTGGTAGACCTCCTCCATAAATTTGAATTAGGAAAGTGCATTTCACCCATCTTCTTTGCATGCTATGATCTCTCAAGGAGAGCAAGGTCCATGAACTTGATTGCAGGTTTGCCTCTGTTGGTGATTTTGTAACCTGTTTTCTCATATCCCCTTTAGATACTGGCAGGTCCCAACATTTGGATGAGATACTATCCATTGTTTCTCTAAAAATGCATCCAACATGAAGAGGATTGCAGCTCACAACTTTGAAGATCTCCTGCAGGTTGACAATTTGATTTGCCATTGCAGCCTGATCTTACAGTCTTTTCAATACACCATCCCTGTCTTCAACGGCCTATTCCCTTTCCCAAACCACACAACTTGGTGGTGTTGGAACTGCTTTCCATTCTCTGCCATTGGCATGGTCTGGCAAAACTCTGGATGCATACCAATGAAACCCTCCAGATCTTGGACAATGTCACTGTGTCCCTCAGTAGAGAACTTCAGACATTCACCACTATTACATGTCCCACTTTCTCAACTCATGAACTCAAGTGTGAAGTCAAGTGTTGGCAGCACTGCCAGCACCAATCTCAGTCTCATCCCAGGACATTTACATGGGGCCCATCCCAAGTGGCATCATGTCAGCCAAAAACCTTCAACTTGCAAACATACAAGCTCCATGCCCTTGGTGATTATGTGTTGATCATCCAATGATACAGGACCACTGATTCCTATTCAATGCAACTTGTATGAATTTTTGATTCCAAGTTTAAACATCTTCATTCACATTTGTTTACAGGGCGAATGAGAGCATTGCATTGCAAAAAGAAGATTCCTTTGGACTAGCTGCAAGGATTTCATTTGTCAGCTTGCTCAGATCAAAAGACACCAACTATGCATATGGCAAATCTGTAAGTGAGTCAATGCCATGCTCCAAACTTCAGAAAGCATTCCTAACAAGCCTGAGTAAGGCTATCTGATTGCAAAACCACAAAATCATTCTGTACACCTTCCTACATTTATGCTACAAAACTCTAACAACGCAGTTATTAAGGTGACTAGTGCTCAGCATATTGTTGAGATCATTCTAACATAAATATAGGATTTTGTGCTCAAACTTAAATGCCATCTTTGCCCTTACATTGTGGCAATTCACACCCCAAAGTCTGGGTCTGAACTAGATCCCAATATGAATCCTTCATTGACTGCCAGGCTCAATGATGGCCTCAGATTGGATGTCAACCCAGGCCACATGATACTTATAAATGATCATCTTTATCAACATTATATCCTTTGGACCAACTATACAACATATAATGTTTGTCTGTTACAGGTAACTACACCCCCCCTTCATTTTCCCTGTTATCCCTCTTGATTACCCAGGGTCTTCCTTTTGGGATGACATTGTGGCTTCCCTGCAGGAGTATGTAGTGTCTGACACTGCCTTCAAGGACAGCTTCCCTGTTCCATTCCTTCCCAACAACACTGCCCCCTTTTGATCCTATTTCTTCCAGTTCTGTTTCTTCCCAATCCATTCCATTTCTCTCCAATCCTATTCTCCCCAAGGACACTACCTTCTACATCATGTGCCTGTTATATGCGACACATCTCTTATCTCATCATCATGCTCATGCCTTCCCTTATATTCTATTTCCTTTTATGTCTCACCAGCCCTAAAGCCTTTAGGCCATATATATATTCATTCTCCGATGTAAACTACTCTTTAACTTAAACCTACACAATCAATCATGTACCTTGGATTCAACTTGCTGGCTTGCCTCTTCTCTCGCCAGCTCTATCACTTCCTGCTCTCTATCTTGGTGAGGGCCATCTATCAATGTTAGCACAGTGGACTAGCATACACTCTCCTTCATCATGAGAGTGCTCAAGGACATATCCAACTACACATTGGTGTACCATTATTACTTAGCATAACAAAAGATTTACATTTCTAGTCATTGGTGCTATTCAGCCCAACCTCCTATCCCACAGACCACTGCTACAGGGGCAGCAACTCTAGGTCACCATGAGGTGTATTAATCTTATGTAGCTCCTTTCAGGAGAACACAAAGATGACAAAGAACATTGTATATTCCCACCCCATCCACCAGCACAGTCTTCCACCTTCACTGCTATACCTGAGCAGCATCAAGTACCTGGTTCATTGTGAAGCAACCCCACTCCTGGTCCTCCCCCTCAAAGAGCTTCACCAGCTCTCTCTTGCTCATCCTCCCACCAACCTTACTCAGTACTCTATCTCCAAAAAGGAGGTAGTAGGAACAAAAGGAGGAACATATGAACACACCATCCTTACTGGTGCTGAAGTGGAAGTCTACATCTCAAACCATCCCTGCCCTGCCACATCAGGACCCCTGGAGCCAGATCCAGATTATCCCATTGAAAACAAAGAAGATGAAGACAATGATGAAGACATGGGGAAAGAAGTGAAAGCAGCCCTCCCAGAAGATTTCTCAGGAGAAGGATAGGATGCCAACAGATGGATCCTAGGAATGGATGGATACTTCTCCCTCCACCCAGACCTTACAGATAAGGCAAAAGGTCTTATACTACTCAATCACATGCCTACTGAAAGAGGCAAAGCATTCACTGAGGCTTGGCTTATCAAGCTCACGGACCAAACCATCCTTGCAGAAGACAAGGATTATATCCACATCAAGGAGGCATTCTCCACTACAGTGACTCCAAAAACCCTTTCCATACTAACCCAGAATGTGGTGTGCAAAGCGCACCACCAAACAGTGTGGGAATTACGCTTAGCTTTGGTGGAGTTATAAATGGTACATACTCTTGGCTACAACATCACCCCCTAGGTCATGTGATTTGGTCCACATGCCAGAGAGATATGATCAATTCAAAACAGCAATACCATGGAAAGGATTTTTTCACTTTTGAAACAACAAGGGTATTTGGATATTATCAGTACTTGGTATAGCCTCCTTTTGCTCTAACCACTGCCTGAACCCTTCTAGGCATGCTTTCAATCAATTTCTGACACTCCTCAACTGGTATCCTATCTCGCTCCACTTGAACCCTTTCCCACAATTCATGAATCCCATTGGAGGGGTTTTCATGCTCTGCAAGCCTCCTCTTGAGACAACCCCAGAGGTGTTCAATAGGGTTTAGGTCAGGAGACTGTGCAGGCCAAACCATAGTGCTGAATTCTTGCTCCTCTAG
>JBBPQV010000622.1:0-17554 GCA_038092675.1 Boletus rufocinnamomeus
TATTCATCCATGGGTGGAACGGTTCCGATCCTCGCAATCTCTTCCAGCCAAGCCAAGGAAATGACTGGGATCCGCCACTCCAACGCCTTGTCACACTTGGCACCCGTTTTACAGGGACAGAGATGGTGCGTAGGCTGGCAAGAGAATGTCAGTTCAAGGATTATCCCTACACGAGTGTGATGGTGACGAACTCAACTGACGGAAAGTGAAAGAAAGATGAACTGACCACCCTCACGAGACATTGAATCCAACAGAGCTCAAATTGATATTCTCTGCTTCTATACTCGTGTGCGACGTCTATGAGTGTTTGGCGAACACAGTTAACGTGGACGTACCAGGTACCGGCGTCGTGGTCCTGAGTGGTGTGAAGGATACATTTTCGTCAGTTTCACATATTCGTTCGTGGCGTATAGAATGTTCGAACCAGCGTTACGTCCTGTACTTGGTTCGCGTGTAGTCGTCAAATTCGTCGCGATAAAGCTTGCTTCCACTACCACCGCCATCATCGGTGTCAGTGTTTAAATCAAGAGGGCGACAGCCAGCCAGATTGCATGAATTTCTTTTTCATCTTCAGCACCGGTTTCGTTGTGATTGACCGCGTTCGGCTGGGCATGTGGTCATGTGGGCGTGGAAGGCGGCGATCACGCGGCTTGTGACTTTGAAGGGCTACGGACCAGTTTCCCATCGTCGAGTTCGAATCTGCGAGGTCTGAGAAGACTTTGCCAGAGTTGGAGGGTAACAGTGGGGACTGGCTTGCTGATGCCAACTATTTCTTCCTCTTCACCGTCAACTGCATGGATTGTTATGCTGGTAGGAACAACGGGCCCTAACCGCCTTGTCTGATTGACACCATCTACGGGTATGGTCGAATTCGAGTGAGAACCTGGGGCAGAGTTTTGGACAGGAAGCGAAGATATAGGGTCTTGGTAACAACAAGAATTCTGAACAGGGACTGGTAAGGGGACGAGTACTCACTCTTGTGGTAGGGACTTTCATTCTGGTCTCGGTCAATCCAACGCGTTGAATGTGCTCCTCTGGTGATTGGCGTTCCAATGCACCTGGTGCAGTGGCTCCATTCGCACTTTGAGCGCTGCTGGATGACATAGTACATCTGCTGCTAGATTGTTGCGATTACGGCCGAAGAGCAGGGGCGTCGATAGATCGAGAGCAGATGGTGACAAGTAGATAAGTTACGAAGCAGCGACTTAACACTTATCTCGATACTTATCCAGCACTTATCCAACACTTATCTTCGTGCACGTGGTCTCGGACGAGTCAAAAAAGGCATTTCCATCACATGACCATGGGAATCCGCGCAGCCTCCAAAATTTTCACGGATTTTACCAGACCGTCTATCGACGGCTTGCCTCATTAGACGGGCTGGTCACCAGGCTACCTGTCTCCATGCAACCATGCATTTCAGTGAAAGTTGTGCAGCAGCATCTCTGCCTCCGACTTATGTAGTGCGAAATGCTCGGAGGCTCTTGTTTTGTTCGGTACATCCCGCTCTCATTGGTTACGATAAGACGAGCGCAATCCTGTACCGTCCACCCTCAAACCGGCATCATCCTGGCCCACAATGCTTCGAGGATGTTAGGTATACCCTTCAGATAAAATAAGCAAAGTAGCATTATATATTTGAGATCAACTCTAATCTCGAGCTGTGAACTAGATCCTGAGCTCGCTTGGCCTTCGAATATACTAATGTCCTCTTAAGTTCTTGAAGTGTAGTGGGACGGGAAAAATCCAATGTCGGTATGTAAATTAAGAGTGTTGCAACTGTCGGGGTTGTCGCAACTAGTGGTGAATGGTTGTACTCCAATTTGCCCGTTACTGACACTGTAACCGTAGTAGATTCTCGAAAAAATCAAAGAGCAGAATTGGACTGGACGTGAAACGTCGATAATTTAGTTGCTAGCGAACCGCCGTGAGGACTTTACAAGTCTGAGTGGAGAAATAGGTGGAATGTTCAATGAAATAGTTGGCCACCGCGACCCGCTGACAACAAATACCAGCTTGGCAGGAGGAGGGAAGCCAGAACACACGATTAATGCCCGCCAAAGACTTGATCAGTGTACCGGTTGAAACTCCACGTCTCGACCAAACCGGCTGATATGGGTGATAATGCATGAAGGCATCGCGACGTTGGGGTCATAAAATTTCCGATTATTCCCGTTTCGTCATGTATGGCCACAAGCATGGTGTGAATATTTCTGAAAAGCTCAAGATAAATCAAGAGACGCTTCGATTTTTTCCTTTTGTGAGCAGGGAAATTGCACAATATCAAGGAAATGAGAGGAACAGGGAGACCAGAGGAACGACCGGAGAGTAAACTCCCTATTACTTCAGGGTGGGTGTCGGCAAGTATGTTCAGGCCACAATCAATTGTTTTCTTAATCCTGTCACCATGATCAAGGCAATCCGAATCAGCGAATGAGCAATGGACCTGTAACTGGAAGCAAACTTGCTCACGTTGATCGGGGGCCTTCTGTATCCGAGTAGCCAGACGTGGCGTCGAATAGAGCCACGATTCTCTGATCCATCCAAGATCCAACCGCAGCAACACTGCAGAATTAATAAAGGAAAAGTCTTAGGTTACTTGGCCCGGCGGCCCGTCGTGACTCATCCAGGCACCTCTATCAATGAGTGGCACCTCATGAATACGGTCAAAAACTGCAACGATGAGCAAGCATCACTCGGGCCGAAGATAAACCAATGGAAATTGATATCTAGAGTTTGTGTGTCCGCGTGGATCTCAGTACTCACGGTTCCGAGATATCGCGAGGAAGAGAAAAGTGCGGGTGATAGTACATATTGCATGTTTAGGGATATGACACGCACCCGGTCTCGTCCTGTCAGTCGAGCTTACGCTCAATCCATTTGCCAAGGAGCGGATTTCAGATCCATCCGTCCGGTGGTCGGCGGCCTCATCCAAGTCTGATCGTTTCGTCCGGAAGATGTCGATGAATAACTAGCCACATGATTGCAAACCTTGTGTCTTGGTTTCACGCGGGGGCATCTGACATAAGCAACTGAATCATTTCCAACGTCAATGGCTTGGGGAGCTAACTTGGCTTGTTTTTCCTCCACTGTTTCCGAACATTCTGCTCGACGCAAGGCCATCATTCAGAAGTCCTTCACGCGCAAAAGGCGCTTTCGCGGGTCTTTGGACGCTCATAGTGGTGCGGCGGGGTGTCTGGGATGGCTACGAAGGAAGAACAAGAGACACTCGGTCTCCTCGTTCAGCACGTCGCACGTGGATTTTACGAGCCAAAATATATCATCATCTTGGACCAGCTTGCTCGGCACCCTGTGTAAGTATTTACATAGTAGAGACATGGGGCATCCTGAACTCCTGCTGAATGTCACCTTCACTGTTTTTCTCGCAACCTCGTGTGACATGTTGAGAATTGCAGTCTCAAAGACGATGACTTGGCCGGACGAATGGGGCTTCAGGCTAAAGAGCTGAACAAGTTGATGGCTGTCCTGGGGAATGACCGTCTTGTGCAGGTGTAAGTCGCACTCCCTTGCATTTGTCCCACTTTCGACTTCTTACGGTCGTTCCAGCTACCGTCAGAACGAACTCAAAGAAGGCGCCCAAAGATCTGTGGGCAAGCAATACTATTACATAGACTACAAGCATTTCTGCGATGTTGTCAAGTGGCGAATCGCCGAGATGCGAAGGATCATTGATTCTGGTCTGCGCAATGTTTGTCTTGACATTTGAGTCATCCTAAATTTCCACTCTAATTCCACCATTCCCCCAACAGGAGCTAGACAACAAGGGCTACATCTGTCCACAGTGTGAAAAGTCGTATACACCACTGGAAGTCGACAAGCTGATGGACTTTGTCAAGGGCATCTTCGTCTGCGAGATTTGCCATGGGGAAGTAATTGACAATGAGAATGCAGAATCTGTGAGAGGAAGCCAGGATCGAATGCAGCGCTTTAACCGCGCAATGCGTTTTATTATCGAGGGTTTACGGAAAACGGAATCCATGGTTCTTCCCGCGTCAGTCACGTTCGTCACTTGTCTTCGAAGCTGTGTTAACGAAGCTCGCAGATTGGATGTACCATCATGGATAAAAAACAACGTCGTGGACACGGAGAAGCAGAAGGATGGTCAGTCCTCGAGTCTAAAGATTGCTGGATCGTCAGGTTCTGGTCGGCAAGACGAAGGTATCGGGGTCGTCATGTCAATGGACAAAGACGAGGCGACAAGACGACAAGAACGGGATGCAGAGGCAGCGGCGAAACGGCAACAAAACCTTCTCCCGGCGTGGCATCTCAAGAGCACTATCACGGGAGATCTCACAGCTCTCGGCATTCAGGAGAATGCACGGACGATGGCGACACAACCTGCCCTACCTTCCGGTGATGAGTCGCTGAAAGGTTTAGGGACCATTGGACCATCACGACTTCCCCAGGTCGCCCAGCCAGCTGAAGATATCAAGCCAGAAATTAATACTGAGGCAGATTGTAAGTCGAACTAGTTTAACTCCTCTTCTCTACTCAATTTCTGGGATAGATTATGAACAGTATTATGCTTCATTGGCTGCTTCAAACGCAGCTTCTACTCAAGCGACGCCGTCGGGACTAGGAAGCGAGGACCTGGAAGAGGAAGAACCGAAACATACGATGCAACACCTGGAAATACTCAATGGACATCGAAAAAGATCGCGCTCTGAGGAAGACGAAGGAGCTGCGGTGAAGCTTGCGAAACTAGAACCGGCATCTCCCGATATTAATGGGGTTGGTCACCCGGAAGCAGAAACGGGTCATAGAGATGATCCCCTTGTCTCTGGTATGGATCATGGGTTCAATGGTCCATTATGCATGACAGCTTATTTGCTTTTCATCAGTCAATGGCGTACAAAAACCGTTCTCGAAGGTTACCGAGGAGGACCAAGAACTCATGACACCGGATGAGTATACGGCATACTTCGAGGTGTTTCAGGCGCGTTCGTAGCCATATGAAGCCAGTCATCATCTATCTACTATACTGACCTACGAGAGACCTATGGTGGTTTTAATAGATGTACCCTAGCCAACTGCAGTAATTGACCCACGAATTCGCATATATTACCTCACGGTCTAAGTAATTCCACTGGTTAGCGCCTGTCGTCCGTCCTATGAGGTTGGTGGGTAGTCGCAGACGCCTCGGGCAGCATAGGATGGGTTGTTTGAACATATTGACTACTTATCCAACAACATATTCATATTCCCCCGCGATGAAACGGTCATTCATACTTACCCGGTCGTGCCCGCGGTGACATTTAGTACAGTGAGTACCCAAATGCTTTGAGGTCCCACACTGTCCCTCGCTTACTCCCACACTATCTCCCGCTTACTCGTCATGGCGAGCGCAATCCTCAAAGAGCTGGGCGCGAAGACGCTGTTCGACATGCGTGGTGTGGTTGCAGTCGTTACAGGAGGTTCATCGGTAAGCCGGAACCCTCAAAATTTCCATACACAGAATGTGAATACACGATATATCTGATCAGGGTATCGGCCTTATGATTAGTTCTGCCCTCGTCGCCTTAATGGTGCCACAGTGTACATCATCGGTCTAGTACAGAACGAACTTGACAAGTACACTCCCTTGACAATTGTTTCGTGCTATATGTAGATTAACCTATGGTTGATTTCAGTATATGTCAAAAATATAATGACGCTGCTGTTCAAGCCGAAACCACAGGAAAGATGATTGGGATACAAGGGGACGTCCGTCACAAGGTACGTAACCAGGTTGTGTGCGAAGCACTCAAACAATTCATCTCACCACACGTTGGAATAGTCTGAAGCCAAGCGCCTCGCAGAAGAGATTGGTAAACGCGAAGGCCACGTCACAGTCCTTTTTAACAACGCCGGCATCATAGAAGGCAGTTTCGAGCCACCAACTTCTCCGACGGCTGCATCGTATGTGGCCAGTCACTTCGACGCGATAAAACAGGACCATTTCGATAATACACTCCAAGTAAATGCTGTGGGACCCTACTGGTTCTCGTTTGCGTTCCTCCCGCTACTGGAGAAGTGGAAAACATCTGACGAGCCTGCCGCAAAGAAGTTTTCTCCGCAGATAATAATGACCAGCAGCATGAACGGGTGGACAAAGGTATGGCAGTCCCTTTTTGACAACAAGACGGATGTGCTAAGTGATGTTATAGGACTCGCACACGGCAAGATCGTATCCATATATATTTTCGAAAAGTGCAATCGGTCATTTTACCGCTTCCCTTGCGCATGAACTTTTGCCACTCGGGATTAGGGTCAATGGAATTGCTCCTGGTATGGTGTTCTTCACAACACACTATGATATGTCTCCATTCTCTGACTTGACTTCGTAACAGGCTTATTTATCAGCCGGGTAAGCTTGAGCACCTTCTAGTCATCGTAGGCTCGCCGTGAATGACCTTCGTGACAGATGACTGCGCCAGGAATGATTGATCCGGATACTGGTGCCTCGTTTGTCCCACCTGGAATAACTTTTCCGCTCGAGGTACCTGTCAGTCCAACTGGGGGGACACATCGTGACATGGGCACCCTCGCCCTCTTCCTCGTTGCTAACTGTTACGTTAGCGGGGAGACTGTATGGATCGACGGTGGTGTATGTCGATCCGTTTTGAAGTCTGTGCACCGCTTCTCATCATCATCTCTGCAGACCCTGTTGAAACATCCATCTTCGTACTGATGGTTAAGAGAATGCCGAATCATTGTATACCTTCTTTGAAATTTGTCTGCCATATCCGAAGTGTTCCATATCTCTATGTAGTAGTAGTCAACCTGAGTGATCGTTTCCCAGGGGTATTTCCCAGAACGGACATCTGAATCAGACTCTTAATCAGCATCTAGTCGGATGCTTGACTGCTCATACTGCTCACTGCTCACCCCTGCTCGGCCTGTCTAATGGTGAGAGAGAAAACCGTCCGTTCAGTGACTATGAACCTACCAAATGCTTGCGTGTAGCCTCCGAGACAGAAAAACCAGAATCCGTCCGGTCTTGGTCGAGCGATCATCAACCGCAAAGTGAAAGATGCCCGTGAGAGGCAGGAATCAGGCCTTGTATGCTCCCTCTGACCGTCCTGGCCGTAACTTTCCATTCACCTCACCACCGAATTATAGTATACCACGGATTTAGACTCGACGTCTCGTCTGAAATCCGTCACCCAAGAACGGGATCTCGATGAGTTCCTGAACACCGCTCAGTTGGCTGGCACTGAATTTACTGCCGGTATGGGCAGATTGATCTCTGACTCTCCTTCCTGACAGTTCATCCGAGTTATATCACACAGAGCGTCGCAACATCAAAATCATACAATCGGCATCAACTCAAAATCCCTACCTTCTCACAGAGGCGGAGGAACAATCCACGCTTAGTAAACACCAGGCCAACAAGCAGCGTCTGAGGGTCCCGCGAAGACCACCTTGGACGAAAACTATAACGACTGCTCAACTAGATCGACAGGAAAAGGACGCATTCTTGGAGTGGAGGAGGGGATTGGCGCAGTATGTGCATTCCTTACTGTCTCTCGTCCAAAACATGGTACTAATTTATCATCTTTTTCGTTTGACAGGCTGCAAGAAGAAGAAAAGTTCCTCCTTACACCTTTTGAGCGCAATATCGAAGTATGGCGTCAGCTCTGGCGGGTACTCGAGCGTTCCCATCTCGTAGTGCAAATTGTCGATGCACGCAATCCCCTAAGATTCCGATGTGATGATCTCGAGTCTTACGTGCAAGACGTAGAGGGAGCAGAAGGCGAGGCTGGGACCGGGAAAGGGCTGAGGAAGAACTTGTTGTTGATAAATAAAGCTGACTTATTGACTGCTACGCAAAGGTAGGCCACGGCCGACTCTCGATACTGTGCGTGCTCACATTGATTGCGGGGCGTCAGACGAATATGGGCAGATTACTTTGATGAGCAGGGTATCCAATTTGCGTTTTTCTCGGCCGCCAATGCTGCCGCTTTACAGCAAGCACGGCGCGAATCCCTAGCACAACGTGAAACAGAATCTAGTATTTCACAACAACGACCAGATGTGGCCGCGGGTCGACAGGGAACGAACCCGAATGCGACTGCTGAAACGGAGTCTTCATCTGACTCGGATGGCCCTCATACACCAAATGACCACGATGAAGAAAACGATGTACCACCGGATTCTGATATCGACTCAGAATCTGATGATGAGAGGTTTGGATATGTGCCTACAGAAGAGGATACGCCCGACGGGCGGGATCCGAGGACGAAAGTCCTCAGCGTATTGGAACTCGAAGATTTATTCATCTCTGCTGCACCCGATCTCTCAAGTAAGTGACGTATCTGTTCTATATCAAACTGCTATCTGATGACAACGTTCTAGATTTTAAAGGTCCCTCAGGCGAGCCACCGGCAAAACTCGTGGTGGGCCTTGTTGGTTATCCTAACGTCGGGAAATCAAGTACGATCAACGCCCTTCTCGGGGAGAAAAAAGTCAGCGTCTCCGCCACACCAGGCAAAACCAAACATTTCCAAACTATTCATCTCTCTCCCACTATCGTCTTATGCGACTGTCCGGGTCTAGTTTTCCCGCAATTCGCAACGACGAAGGCAGCACTGGTTTGTGATGGTGTACTCCCCATTGACCAAATGCGAGAACATACCGGACCAGTTGCACTTGTCGTGAAAAGGATACCCAGGGATGTTCCAGAAGCATTGTATGGTTTGAGTATCAAAGTGAGAGGCGTTGAGGAAGGTGGAGATGGGAATGTGACGGCAGAGGATTTGTTGATTGCTTATGCCAGTATGTGATGTCTTTCGTGTGAGATCATTTCACTGACGAATATATGCGTGCCGGTCAGTCGCACGAGGCTTCATGCGTTCGGGGCAGGGCAATCCAGACGAAGCAAGAGCGGCGAGATACATTCTCAAAGACTACGTGAACGGCAAACTCTTGTTCTGTCACCCGCCTCCAGGAACGCCAGAGAAGTCGTTCAACGAACGGACGCACGAGCTGTCGCTTCTCCGCGCCGCAGGAAAGAAACGTGCGCCTACTACGCGTGTCGTGAAAGGCGCTGATACATATGTTGCTGCCGCCCTCACCCCTGCGTCTACTATTTCATCGGATCACGACTCCATTTTGACGACACAGGCGAGCGGTGCGAAATCCCTTGCACTGGACAAGGAGTTTTTCGCGCATAATGATTCGCTTTCGTCACGTCCGTTCGTGCAAGGATCTGCGCGGCACGGACAGGAATTCACAAGGGGGAGGTCATATCCACACCAGAACATGGTAGCAAATGATGGCACAGCGCTCGGGCCAGGGAAGGTTGCTGCAGGCGGGAATGACGTGGGGGGAGAAGGATTTGGGAAGAAGCATCACAAGAAGGGGAAGAGAGTGAAGCAGAGAAGTGGAAAAGGATACGATTGATGGAAACCAACGAGCATGCCCGTGAATAGACAACAGAACATGGTAGCGACCCAGATTGGAGGGTTTTTTGTTACTCGTTCCACGTCAGAATGTCTCGATCCTCTTCGGAATCGTGGTCGCGCTTGCGATGGAGCATAACGCGCTCACGAGACGGAAACAGTCTGTTGCAGTCTTCAGCGTGTCGGTAACGTATACGCGCAAAAGGATGGTAGAGGATGTACCTTGAAATGCACAGATAAAGATCGGTGTTCTGTGCAGGCTCAGCGTCGCTCTAGAAGGAGGCGGCGGAGACGTACTCTGCAGGAGATGTCACCCAGCCAATACCTGCATCAATATCCTTCTGGATGGTCGTCGCTGGAGTTAAGCTTAGGCGTGCACATGACGGAGACAGTGCTGCTCACTGTCTTGGGTTGCAGGCCTCGACTTGAGTACAGACGGGAGTCGTGGTCCTGTAGACATGTGGCGGTTGTAGTAGTCTAAGTCATGTTCTGTTTTGGTCCCGCCTCTTCACCACACTCCAAGTTCCTTTGAAAGCTGCACACGCCCATCAAGCTCTCCTCAAGCTGATTTTTCAACAACATCGGTACCGGGAGGCATGGGTGCTGAAATTTTTTCACCAGTCAGTCTCCCATGTAGTGGTCGCATAATGACCAACAGATTGGCAAAGGTTCGTGTAGTGCTGCGCTACTTTGCGTTGCTCGTCTCACTACACCTCCAGGTCGCCTTGTACGAGCACCTCGCGAAAATGTATGGTGGCCCTCCCAACGAATACCACATCGGTCTCTACACCGAGTGGGCGAAGCACGACTGGGGAATGGTCATCACTGGTAACATTCAGGTTTCTCGAGAACACCTCACGTTGGGGCGCGATATCGTGGTCCCTGAAGTACTCAACGAGGAGACATTAGCCCCCTTTAAGAACCTGGCGCGAACAATCCATGCAAAGGACTCGCGTGAGCTGTCGACATACCCGTTAGCTATCATGCAGCTCTCTCATGCCGGTCGTCAGTCCCCAAATTTCATTGGCGGTCGTAAATTTGGTGTTCCTCCCATGGCGCCGAGTCCAGTTCGGCTCGGATCGAACAAGCATGTTCGGTCGCACGATGGGGTTACGCCTCTGGTCGCGCAAGACACACCGCATCCATTCTTTCGCGCACTGTTCCAGCAGCCCCGAGAAATGACCGTTCATGGTATCAAGCAAGTACAGCAGGCATTCATCAGAGGTGCATTGACTGCCCTCGAAGCCGGGTTTGATGGAGTCCAGCTTCACTGTGCGCATGGGTGTGAGTAATGTCGCGGCGTCCTTGGAATAGACACTGAAAACCTCGCCAGATCTTCTTGCCCAATTTCTCAATCCCAAGGTATCCCTCGAAACTTTGTATCACGTGAATAACGCTGTGACTGACATCTCATGCTCAATAGAGCAATGTTCGGCGAGACGAGTATTCGGTTGAATCACAGAACGCGCTCCGGATGGTGCGCGAAATCGTTGAGGGCATCCGTGCTGTCGTTCCCAAAGACTTTGTTATTGGCATGAAAATTAACTCTGCGGATTACGTAGAGACAGGCGAAAGACCTTCAGACGAAAGAGTATTGAAGGAGATTCAGCGCGTCCTCAATCACATACGGACAATCGCACTCTGGGGGATGGTTGACTTTATCGAGATAAGTGGAGGCGATTACGAGTCGCCAGGTGCGTAGTGATGATGATATTCGAGTTCCAAGAGTCATGTTTGTCACAGATTTTATGTCCGCCAAGGCAACGAGTCCTCGACAAGCCTTCTTTGCTCAATTTGCAAAAAAGGCGCGGGAATGTCTGAAGATGGAATTTCCGGCGGGAGTCAATGTTCCTCTGATTCTCCTTACAGGTGGTCTTCACTCGCCAGCGCACCTTCAGAGTGCACTGGACGCTGGTCACGCCGACCTACTTGGGATCGGACGAGGTTCGATTTTGCGTCCGGATATACCAGCAATTTTGCAGAAGAGAATCCTCGACGCCGCGGCGAATGGCACGTCAATCACCTCGGACGATGAACCGTTCGCATACAAACCAGATGGTGACATCCAGCTACCATCTTGGGTGTCTCAGATCCCGCTCGTTGGCGCGAGTGCTGGTGGGGCATGGTACATGGTTCGCATGCGAAGGATAGCGGTATCCCAGCTTGAAAAGAGGGTGAATGGTGAAGCACCTCCTGCACCCCTACCGACGTTTGGGATGAGTGGGATAGAGGCCATGGTGCGGATGTGGGTCTGGGTAGAATGGCATGAGTTGTTGATTGGAGCATTGTCGGTCTGTTGTGTGGCTGTGCTGCTGTACCGTATGACTGATTCGTTTATATGAAGGTAACGTCATTGATAGAAGTTGTTCATGGGGCCTCGCCGAGAAAAATCCGGTAAAAAGTGGTCGGCGGGAAGATATTGACCTCCTTGGAAACCGTCTTCGGATGCCCGGGCCATCCGCTTGTCTTTCGTATAAAGAACACCTCACTCTATTGTCGTTTTCCCTGTCACCCATCCCATACTGCAATGCCTGCGACTACCTCTGTCACGTTGAACACCGGGGCTATCATGCCTACCGTCGGGCTCGGTATGCTTACCCTTCCAAACCTTCTCGTTTGGATCCGCTAACCACGGTATAAAAAGGGACCTGGAAGTCACAGCCCGGCCAAGTTGAGCATGCCGTCGAGTTTGCTCTCAGGAACGGTTACACGCACATTGACACCGCCACTGCATACGATAACGAGAAGGAGGTTGGCCAGGGCATCAAGGCGTCTGGCGTGCCGAGAGAGCAGATCTTTTTGACAACCAAGCTATTCAACAACTCCCACAAAGATGCCCAGAAGGCATTGGATTATTCCTTCAGACAGCTTGACACGCCCTACATTGATCTGTGTGAGTGTATTGTCGATCACCCGAGTTCGTTCACAGAAAATAAACCAATATTTGATTTACAGGGCTGATGCACTGGCCTGCACCCATGACAAGGGATGCCTCTGGTAAACTAACAGCCGACAAGAGCCACGATTGGCTTGACACGTGGAAGTCAATGGAAGATATCTACTTCGCCAACCGCGACAAATTGAAAGCTATCGGTACGCATAAACACTGTAGTGACTGCTTGCTCCTTCGATGGTTTTTCTTCAGGGGTTTCCAACTTTTCTGTCGAATACCTCGAAAGACTTCTCACGGTCGCACGAGTCGTTCCTGCTGTCAACCAGATTGAACTTCACCCGTACGAAGTTCGGCTGTTTTACCGGTCGACTTATCTTAATCCCCGCCCAGTTCTTGTCCTCAGAAAGATGTTGTCGACTACTGCCTCACGAAAGGAATCGCCATCACCGCCTACTCGCCCTTGGGATCTGACAACTCTCCCCTCCTCAAGAACCCCGTTGTAGGCAAGATTGCCGGCAAGTATGGCGTCCAGCCTGCCAATATCTTGATCTCGCTCCACGCAAACAAGCCGTTCCATACCGGTAAGCATGATCTTTGCAGCGAGATCGCCGCTCAGTCGTGTCCCTTGTAACAGTCCTTCCAAAGTCTGTCACCAACTCCCGTATCTTAAGTAAGTCGACCGTCGGTTTAATACACAACTTTTAACTGATCGTTGCTTCAGGCAATGGCAAGATCGTCGACCTCACGGAGGAAGATATCACGGAACTTGACGCGATCGACAAGACACATCACTTCCGTGCTTGCCATCCTTCTTGGGCTGGCTGGGGCGGCCTCGGTTTCCCAGACTGTCAATAAGCGTGTATGAAATATTAGCGATTCACAGCGCGGATAGACACGTGAACAGCAGTGTGTATCGATAACATGGAGCCTGGAATATAGTTGATCCGTACCAGGTGACACTCGGCCCTGTATCCGAATTACAGTATAAATAAGTGTGGTATTGAGTGTCATGAGGAAGACTATAAAGACTTGGTGCTGAAGGACTTTTGAACCGCTGTGACTCCCCAATCGTCCCAACCACAATCGTCAACATGCCTGCTACCACCTCTATCACACTCAACACAGGGGCAACCATGCCTACCGTCGGTCTTGGTAAATCGGACCCCTGAATCATTCGCTATGCCCCTGTAATTCAATCATACTTCTCTTCTAACAGGTACTTGGAAGTCCAAGCCAGGCCAAGTCGAACACGCAGTGGAGTTTGCGTTGAAGAATGGATACCGACACATCGACACCGCTGCCGGTTACCAGAATGAGACCGAAGTCGGCCAAGGCCTCAAAGCATCTGGGATTCCGAGAGAACAGATTTTCTTGACGACGAAGCTCGATAACCCAGACCAAAGGAATCCAACGGCAGCTCTCGAGTCATCGCTCAAGAAGCTCGATACCCCTTACATTAACATGTGTACGGATCCCCTTCTCACATTCTCCATACGGGACGCTCACACCACCTCCAGGGTTGATGCATTGGCCTGCCCCTATGACACGGGATGGAAAGGCTGACAAAGGGCACGATTGGCTTGACACATGGAAAGCAATGGAGGACCTTTACATCGCTTACCCAGAGAAACTGAAGGCAATTGGTCAGCCGAGAACGTCAGCTTGGAGGTATATCACTCATGTCTTTTTGTTAGGTGTCTCAAACTTCTCAGTCGAATACCTTGAGCGACTCTTGAAAGTCGCTCGAGTGATTCCTGCAGTGAACCAGATCGAACTCCACCCGTAAGTTTTGATAGCCGCTAGTACAGCCACAAGCATGACTGTAGCGCTTGGAAGGTCCTGCCCACAACATGATGTCGTGGAGTTCTGCCAGAACAAGGGAATCTCGTTGACAGCTTACTCACCACTTGGTTCCGACAACTCTCCTCTACTGAAAAACGAGGTGGTCAACAGAATCGCCACCAAGTACGGCGTCTCGCCTGCCAACGTGTTGCTTTCCTTGCAAGCCAACAAACCTCTGCACACAGGTGAGTTGTCACGGTCTTGCACGCCACAATACCTCGCTAATCCAGCTATGTTTGTAGTGTTGCCCAAGTCGGTGACCAACGAGCGTATTCTCAGTAAGTAATTGGTGTCCTTCCGACTGCCGCCAGCGTTGACTCTGTGCACAGGCAACGCGAAAATCGTAGACCTGACTGAGGAGGACATCAAAAACCTGCAGGAGATTGACAAGACACACCACTTCCGTGCTTGCCACCCCGCTTGGACCGGTTTTGGCGGTCTCGGGTTCCCTGACTGCAAGTAGACTCAGATGCCTCAAAGTAGTAGAAACGATCGTCCTAAGAACCGGAAATGTGCAATCATTAGTCCCATAAGTGTGATGGTTGATCTTAGGGGATTCCTTGGGAAAGTAGCGCTCCCTCGGCACTCGAGGTGACAACTAACTACCTTGAGTACCTTGTTCAGGCAAGGTCGGTCCTGGGGCCTGAGGCCTGAAGGTCGTGCACGATTCGTGATTAAAGGTTTCTGTGTTTTGCCTGCCATCGAGTACTGCTGCCGATAGATTTGAATGATCTCGAGCTGGATAGCATTGACTTTGCCAGGGAAGGCTGTGGCAGTTGGACAATGTGATTGTTTATTCCTGGACCCGGAGGGGACAGGTTTCAAAAGCAAGAAATCGTGGGAATAAAAAGTTCGACGCCGTGGGAAAGTCTCGGCCTGACTTTTTCGTAACCCAACCTTAACCTCATGCTGAGGTTTGGGTGCTTGTGGGAAGTTATGTGTCAGCTGTTGTGCTTGACAGTAGACGAAATTACAAGTCCTTCGAAGAAGGCGAGTTTTTCGGCGGCCGTTAGTGCGGTGCCTGAAGCAAAACATAACGGATCCCTGGGAAAAATTTAACATATCTGGTACAGTTGACTCCCTCCTAACGCATACCGGATATAACCCATACTCCCTCATAGGCCATACCTTTTTGGATATCCCGAGTTGGTTTGCAGGGATTTTGGGACCATAACCCATAACCCATAACCCATAGATAATTTTGGTTGTGATAACCCATACTTAGGGTCGGGTAATGCTGACAAATCACCAAAATAGGAAATTATGTTATGTAATCCATGTTTTTGGATGTCTCGGGATGGCAACAATGGTCCAGAACATCAACTTCTTCATTATGAAACCTGTCAAGATCCTAAAAAAGGGCTTAACAAAGCTTTGATTTCAGATACGAGACAGGAAGACAAGGCTCGAGGGTGAACTGAAGGCCAGCCAACCTATATCAGACAGTGACTAGGAATGGTTGGACAATGCTGGAAACCTGGTAGATGAAGAACGAGTGGTTGACACATTGGACCATGCATCAGACTACGAGCAAGGGCTCAAGAGGCTGAATTCACATGACAAATCAGTTGTGGAGAAGCTAAAGAACCTTGCTGGGAGTGGTGGTGCTCCCCCAAAGAAGCGTAAATGTATGGTATTTCTAAATTCAATGATTTATGCTAAGCCCATTCGTAGGTCCTGAACTGCCTGTGAAAACATCACAGCAAAAGGTTGCGCTGAAATCAGCATTTACAAAAAAAGAAAATGCTACATTGGAGCAAAGGATTGAGATCCTTGACTGGCACCATGCCAATGGGAAAAATCAGGGGAAAACAGCAAAACATTTCGATGCAATTTATCCGAACCTTCGACTTAAGCAGCCAAGAATATCTGCCTGGTGCAAGAATGAAGAAAAATGGCGAGAAGAATATGAGGTTAGCGCAGGTTCAGCTCATTTGGCCAAACGAGTCTGTCAGACGCAGCATCCCGAGGTCACTGAAATGTTAGATCTATGGGTCTCAAAGGCAATGGCTGATGGAATCCTTCTCACTGGCACAGTTCTCTGTCAGAAATGGAGAAAGTTTGCAGATTTGGTTTGTGTACCAGAGGATGAGCAGCTGAACCTTAGCAAGGGGTGGTTGACTAGATATAAGACAAGAAATGGGTTGAAGGAAATGAGACGTCATGGCGAAGCTGCATCAGTGGCATCTGAGACTGTTCACAGGGAACAACACTGCATGCAAGAGCTTATCGAAAAGTACAAATATCAGCTGTGTGACATTTTCAACACAGATGAAATCCCATTATTCTATGCGTAAGTTTTCTCCTCCTTCAAATGGTAATAAACTTGAATCTCTAATAAATGTGGCCAGCATGCCTCCCGACCATGGTCTTTCAGACAAGCAACAATCTGGCATGAAAGGAAACAAAGTCCGACTAACATATCTGTTCACGGCAAACACAGATGGCTTAATGAAACTACCTCCACTAATTATTGGGAAAGCACAAAAGCCCTGTGCATTCCAAAACAAGTCAGGCTCACAGCTTGGCTTTTACTATCGGAACAACGCCAAGGCATGGATGACTGCCTCACTTTACCAGGAATGGCTGTTGGACTGGGATCGGAAGCTGCAAGATGAGGGGAGGAAAATTCTTCTTTTACAGGACAATTTCTCTGGGCACGTCGTTCCTGATACCCTCACCAATATTCGAGTTGAGAATTTTGAGCCGAACCTCACTGCGCATGTACAGCCAAATGACCAAGGCCTTATTCATTGTTTCAAGGCACATTACTGTGCAAAGTTCATTCACCATGTGGTTGATCTCTATGAAGCTGGCATCACACCCTCTAAAATCTATGACATTGACCAACTTGATGCAATGTGACTTGCTCAAGATGCATGGAATCAGGTGGATACTACAACCATCTGAAACTGCTGGTGAAAGACTGGCATTTTACCTGACTCGGACTTGTTGTTACGAGTGGTAATACCCCCCCTTCATTTTCTCCCTCTCTCTTGCCGCTCGACTACCCAGAGTCTTCCCTATGGGACGACATCATCGCCTCTCTACGAGAGTACGAGTTGTCCAACGATGCCTTCGCGGACTTCGAACCCATCCCGTTTCCTTCCGAAGGCACAGCCTTCTTTTGATCCTAGTTCTCCCGTTCCGATTTCCTCCGTTCCTATTCTTCCCGAGGACACTGCCCCATTACGTCACGTGCCTTTTATACGCGACGCGTTTCTTACCTCACCCACACGATAGTGCCTCCCCTGAAGTACTCTTTCCTATTTAAGCCTCACCTGCCCTAAACGCCTCAGGCAGTATATATATTCGCGCTCCGCTGTAAACTACTCTCTAACTTTAACCTACACAATCTACCGTGTGTTCTGGTTCCCAGCTGGCTCGCTCCTCTCGCCACTGGTCTCGTTTCCCT